>JAWWEO010018738.1:0-21705 GCA_035582975.1 Ormyrus labotus
CCGCTAAAATTTCCGGGGAGAGCCCCCCCCCCCCCCCCCCGTAAGGATTTATTTCGGCTCGCGCCGCGGCCCTATTAACGCCAGCCCCGATAAAGCAGAGGAGACGTAATGTCAGGGTCTCGGTGTCGGCGAGCGTAATCGCGTCAATAATAACAATATTCGAGCCCCGGTGACCTTAAGGAATTAATTGCCGGCAGCAGCCTTCCCCCCCGAAGAGGCTTGTAATTTCGCTATCAGAACCATGCGCGGCTAATGCGCGATTATCGACAGTCCGGCGGCGAGCGTAACGTAATTGCGAAACTCGCAGTTTTGACTGCCCGGTTATAACGAGGCGCTGATATCGGGCTGCGAGATAGCTGCGTTTTAATTGAAAATGAAGTTGTAGCTTATAAATTACTGTGGCTTTGCTTTCAGTGTTTCTTGGCGATTGCTTGCCAATTGATTTCTCGGAAAATTCTCGTAAATTACAGAAGAACTGATTTATGTATTTCTGTGATTGCGTTGTAAATAATTAAGTAAAAAACGGTGGGATTTTAACTTTGAAATTACTTTACTGTCTTAAAACACTTTCAGACCGAATTTTTCAATGTACAACTGCATACGTTAAGCCTCTTAAAGAATGAGTCTTGCTGTAAACTGGTTTATGCTTTAGACTACATTTTATAGTTTTTCTTGTTAAAACCGATTGATTTTTGTTTTAACCAAATGACTAATACTTCCTCCTGTTGTTCCAACAATTCGTTACTTAACAAAATTAATTGTACTGCATTTTTTCCACAAAAAACAAAAAAAAAAACGTTGCATCACGCACAAGAAAATGATACAGTTAGATAATTTTATCAACGTCGGAGCTTCGTTTTTATTAGCATTTACGATTCTCCGCGGAAATTTTCTAACCGTAGGAAATTTATCGACCACTGCACTTCCGTTATTTATCTAGAAATATTAAATCGTAATTTAAATGTATAAAACGTACTAAAAGTTTCTTAAAACGATATCATCTTCCGCATAAAGTGAACAGGTTCGCGTGAGTCTGCAACATCCGCATCAGAGATTCCAATCGGACACTGGCAAGAAAAAAAAAATAGACAGTAAATTATTACGAGGCTTCGCAGCGAGAGCCGCTATTTAAAAAGGGATTAATCCGCAGAGACAGGCGACAATTTGAAATTACATAAAGCGGTCGAGTCCAGTTTCGATTGCCGAACTCGGATTATTGAAAGTAAACGGCCGTACAATTACTAAAAATATTACGAAAATTCATCGAGCAAATTGAATTTATATCGTATCCCTGCAATGAAGAGGCATAAAGGCGGGCGTAATTTTTTTAAGTGCTCGATTAAATAATGGGCAGCCATTAAACGGCCGCTTCAGCGGTGTTTTTATGCCATCCCCGTTCTCATATACCTCGCGCGAACGCTCGAAAAGTGGATCGACTTAATAATTCGAGAGGCTAATTATGCAAAGCGGCCCAGCCAAGCATCGACGGCCGACTTGCTTTTTCAGCCACGCACTTCTTTTTTTTCTTTATCTCGGCTCCGTTACTCGGCCATTGTTTCCTTAAAATTCTTGCGAGTCCCAGCGGCAACGGCACTCGGCGCCAGGCAATCGCGGAGATGAGGAATATAAAACGCAGCGAATAAAAGGGGAAAAAGAGAGACAGGAATTTTCTGCTGAACCGACAAGTCTTGATGTGACTAGAGAATCTGTACGTTCTCTCTCTCTCTCTTGGCGTGCGTTGCGTTTCAAATCTGAGATCAGAATCCGGAGGGCGATGATAAAACAAAGCGAAAAAAAAAAAAAAAAAAAAAAGAACGGGAGGGACAAAAATACGGCCAAGGATCTGCAGTTAAACTGACGTTTATTCAAAGTAAGTAGGCGAGTTTGTAAGCTCTCCCTGAGCACCGCACGCTACATACGCTCTTAAATTTGCGCTGCAACTTTTCAGCTTGATGTGCTCGCTATATATTTATGTAAATGCGAATTATTATTGTGAATATATTTCCGCGGGACTTTAATTTCGCATAAATTTGTACTGAATGGCTTTGATGGTAGGTTCATCGGACAAGTTCTGTGTCAATTTCATCATTCTTCGTAAAAATTTATGCAAGTCTATTATAATATTAACCTAATAATTATGGTAGTCATTTTATTATATAAATTGCTGCTACATTTAAAGCTTTATTGACAGAAATTACGGTAAAATTATTTAAAGAATGCTTTTAGCCAAAAAGCAGCATTATAAATAATCACTCAGGTAATTACGTGTACACTTTGTTGAGTAATGCATATTCATTCAAGTGGCAATAAAGGGACACGAACTTATCTCTCTTTGATGTTATCGATAAATGCATTGCATCATAAGCCACGTACAGTCGCGCAAAATCCAATATGTCATAGTTCCAGGCAGTAAATAAAACCATTAAAAAAACAAAGGTACATTCGCGCTCGCAGCCATCTGTCGCCCGTATTAACCTAAAAAACAATCGCCATTTCCACGCGACACATTTCAACGACGCGCGAGTGAGGCATTAAATAAAAAATCTCTAACGATCCTCCGGCCAATAAAAACAACGGAATCAATCATCCCGCGGGTCTAATAACACCTCGGCCCAAAACCGTCCGTGCGAACCGAAAACGGCGATTCTTTTCCCACTGCGGCGCGGTGCATCCCGGCGGGCAATTAAAGAGAGGAACGCAACCTGGGAAGAAGGAAGTCTGCGCGCGGCCGCCGGGAGAATATAAAAGTGCGCGAGGAACGAAAATAAAACTCGCGCGCAAAAATAGCCCGGGAATTAAAGCGTCGCGAGCAGTTTAATGGACGATAACTCACTCGCGATTACCCTGGCGGAAAGCGTCAGCGGAATCTGGCCGAAATGTATATGGTAGATTTTGATAGATTAGTCAACTTTTATAATCGATTCTGCCTTTATAGAGTAAGTTTTATTTTAAAATATAGCCGTACGGTGTCGCTCGTTCCACACTTTCTGTCCATCGTCTGAGCAATAGTTAACGTATTGACCAGAAAGTCTGCCCATTTTTCCACCAGGGTAATGCAGTTTCGTTTTCGAAGCAGCGTTTATACTCGAATTGGTGTTTTGGGTTAGCCGGGAGGCGATAAGAAGCGTTGGCAAGCCATCGCGTCATTTGCGTAATCGGTTATGATACTCGTCCGCGGGAACGGGGAATATTTCGGAAAATTATCGCTGCTCTCCGCGATGCGGATTACGGAACCTCGGAGAGCCGTGCCAACAGATGCAACAGCTGGGAAATGTTATGCGATCTTGGGAGAAAAGTGCCAGGGGTATTAATAACACGTTGGGTTATTATAGGCGGAGATAATCACGTGAGGTTTCTTTCGCGGTGCGCGAGATAATTACGTGAATAATTTCACTCGAGCGAATGTAGCGCCATCATTGAAATTTGAAACGGTCCGCTTGTAAAACTTAAGGAGTTTGTAAAATTTGAGATTATCGAATGAACTGACAGATAAGTATTTTTAAACTCGGTATAAGTTGGTTTTATGGGTGATAAAGTTTCAAATGAAGATAATGTACTTAACATCGAATGTTGTTTCTTAAATCATTAAGTACTACTATACTTATTTATTCACAGCCTAACAGGAAAAGTTAAACATCAGTTTTAAGAAATTTAACTATCAGAAATGTTAGTTGTTCATTTTCACGTCGGAACAAAACCAGGAGAATAAATGTCCGAACATTTATTATAATATTAAATAAATGAAGTGAAAATCAAATTTTCACGTAAAATTAAATCGCAAACATGTTAAGGCTGCATGAAAATGTCGCATTGCGTACTTTTCAAAGCCGCGCCGCGTTTCAATTAATCTCGAATTTTGCAGCAGATACATCCGAAGCGTAACGGTTACTTCAGGTTAATGACGAAGCGAGGAAAAGCTTACGAAAATAAAATAATGTATTGTACAGTGAAGTTTAAAACTCGGCGTTGAAAAAGTTTCGTTGTATTTGTTTGTCGGAGAAATTTTATTAATTAAAATTCATAAATTATAGTTACTTTGTACCAATTATCGAGGAATATTTTAATTAAATGCATGACTAATTATAAATATTGAGCTTAATTGAAAGCAAGTTATTGAAGAAAGTTATTGAAGAAAGTTATTGGACATTAAAAATTTTCTTTAAAATATTAGATTTCCGTTTGTTAATAGTAAAATTTCTAAGAAATTATTTTATTTGATGCTTGAAATTTCTTATTATCTAATGTTAAAGGTTCATGATTACTTGCTATTAAGATCACTTAGGATTTTGCATCTGTGAAAGATTGAATAGTTGAGAATAAAAATTGTAGTTAACAAAAATATGACAAAAAATATGACAAATCAGGTTCTTCAAAAGAATATGACCAAAAATATTTTCCACTCGATAAAGCAAAACAAAAGAGCGCATCCCAAGCTTGCCTTCAACGGCATACAATCAGAATTATAATGTTGGGTAATCAAACCGAAATCACACATTACGATCCCTCCGATTCCAAGAGGCACTTAATTCGCACATAATTTCCCCCTTGAAAACGAAAAAAAAAGCGCGCGCGCACTTGGTCCGAAACGATAATCTCAGGCGACAACAAGCCTCTCGGCACGACAAAAGAAGCGGCGGCGATTCCGCTCTCCGGACGCAATAACGAATTTCCCACCGCGGCCATAAAGTCGATTAGCGCTGATTACAGAGCTCTCGCGAAACGAGATAGACGCGGGCATTTGATTCCAAAGTCTCTCTCTCCCTCGGGATGTATTATGTACGCCGTCACGCGATTACCCGCGAGATGATATACTTTTGCGGAGCCGCGCCGCGCGCGCCGATGATATGTAGGAGCACGAAGCGAGAGAGACGAGGGGGTGTAACGATGCGCGCGGCTTCAAAAGCGAGTCGCGGCCTGCCACTCGTGCACGTAACTGGATTTTTAATGCGCCGCTGGCAGACCTGACAGACTGGGATTATTTCGCGAGGAAGCTGCGTTCTTTTTTTTTTTTTGCTTTTTATTTCGGGGGTACAATTTGATTCTGCTATTTAAAATTTAGGTATCAAGTAACTTCGGTTTGTTGATCAGAAAATGGAGTCAATATTATTTATTTCTTAAAATATTGATAAAAGAAAATTTCAATTGCATGATTAGATTAAGCAATAATATGCTGTTACTGCAAGGTTACATTGTTGGTAATACATCTGCAGCTTAAAGATTATTTAAAATAAAGTGAAAGTAAACGTGAATGATCGAAGCCCTTTCGTAATTTTCTTTTATAGAAAATTGTTTAACATTTTCCAATGTAAAAACGTAAATTATAATTAAATTAATAAATAAAAGTCATCAAAAACTTGCTCAAAATATTAAATCTTTTTTAAAAATATTGTATCTTATTTATTTATTTAGTTTTTTCAACATTGTACGTTTTAAAGTCAACTTTTTTGAATATTTTCTGTTTGGCTTGTTTTAGTCAAATATATTGCATGAACAAATTAATATTTGGTTCCTACTATAGTTCTTAATGTTAATAAATAAGAAAACGTCGCAGAAAGTATCTGTAAAATTTGAAATGGATAGAAAAATATAATTTATTTGTATTTAAAATTAAAGAAAAGCGCTTACTGTTTTTAAATACTCTCGTCCAAATTCAGACATTACTCCATTCACGGATATCGTAGGAATCTTTTGACACATATGAATAATTAAAATCTTTGCTTTTACCAATTCTGATGTTTCTTCATACCATTTACTTGAATATAATACATATGGAATATCGCCACCCTTCAAGTTAGAGTTAACAATCAAAAACTAGTTCAAAACTTAAAATTTTTTAAATTTCAATTTAACTTACAGCTGATGTCATATTCTGTGCACTTTCAGCACAAAGGAAAATCCTTGAATAAACTAAAATGAATGTGAAACTCTGATGGACAAGTGTCATATAATCTGTACTCTAATTGTAATTTTCTTGTTATTTAATAAATTAATGAACTTAAACCCGTTAATAATAATAATAATAATAATAATCTTACGTTTAAAATAGTTAATCCAATTCCAAAAGTACAAAACATGAAGCTCATAACTGTTTTAAAAGTTATAAAACGAACTATGTAATTTGTTTCTTTTATCACGCTGTTAAAAATGAAAATTTGTATTATTAATTAGATTGCTATTTTTTAAAGACTTATTAAAATCGATACGTTATAAATCAATCAAATTCTTACTATAAAACATTACAATGCTCTTGAATACAGTCCATTAAATGCTCCAAGTTTTTTGCATTCTTAAACTTATTTTCCAATATTTTTAAACGTTCGGTGCACGTAAAAATTAACAAAATAGCAACAGCGTCAAAACTCGGTATAACAGCTGTAGTCAAAAGACTAACAATTTGATGACATAAAACCAACCATTTTAATCCAATAGATCCAGTTTTAAGGAAAATAACTTTTGTAGTTTCAAGATTGTCATTGCGAATATACAAGATTAAAACTATAAGATAAATCCAAAGTATTCCTAAATACGCCAAAGCGTAAAAATTTGCATACTGTTGAATAATTTTTGGCTTCTCCGCGGATAATTGTTTTTCCGCAAGGTCTAGTAAAAACTAAAGATAAAACAGCCGTGCATTAATTAAGTTAATGTAAAATGTTTTAAATATTTTACCTATTTGTTTAACAAACCTTTAAGCGATTATGTTGATAATTACTAAAAATCATTATTGCTGTAGATTCTATAAGTCCGACGAATTCGAGCCAAGATATCGAAAATACTTTAATATTTCCCTTGATTAAGTATAAAGCGTATATCGTCAATATTGACATAATTAAACAATTTAACAAACATGCAATATACATAAAATTATTAAAAAAACCCTGCCATCTAGTATACTTGGAAGATGGCCAAATTTGTAATTTTTTAGCAATAAAACGAACAACATTGAAACTTGATTTTGGTGAAATATACAAATTCATACTCTTATCAATGTTATTTGAACTGCACTTGTATATTTAGTCAAGAAGTAAATAATATATAAAACGAATTTTTTATTTCTATCATTTGTATTATACGCATAGTTCCTACGCAAAAACATAACTATCAGACGTAAGAAATAGCACGAACGAAACGTACGGGTTGAAATATTATACTGTTCGCAATTTGTACGGAAAGGCCACTCTATTTCTAATTTATTTGCCGTCTCATGTCTGTAATAGTTATCAATAAAGTGTATTCTTTTCTCTAATTTTATAACCATTATTAGGATATCATCATTTGGGGTAATGTCTTTGTTTACATTTCTGCAAATGTACGTACACAGTTTGAACAAGTGGTTAATTAAAATGTTTTCATTGTCATTATCTTACATACCTCCCACCCTCCTCCTTAGGGTAAAAGAAAACCATTTCAGTTCAGTTTCAGTGAATTTGCCTGATTTTTTTAAAGCTTCTTAGTCATCTTTAAAGTAAAAATAATAAAAATATTTTTATATTTATAATTCAGCTATAACTTGGATGACTAATATTGATTAATCAGTTTCCATTAGTGGAACGTATTAAAAAATCCAAAAAACCTCTTTTTTAACCAATTGTTTTTTTATAGCAGAAGCGCAAGTTTTTCAAAACGTCTGAAAAAGTTCAAGCAGTTTTTTTTCCTGTTGACTATACGTCCGCGCTTCTTGATTCCTAAATTTTTTATAGCACTATTTTGTTTGCGGACGAGATGGTACCATGCAAATTAATATTCTGTGAAATACAGAAATCCTCATTACACGAATGAAAAAGCTGCAATACATATCACTGGAATGTATGTCGAGTTATCTATCACAGATATATATCTTATCATATCTCTTTACAACTTCCTTGTTTTTGTGTTATTAAACAATGAAACTAAATTAAACATTAATTTTGGTGCAGCCTTTCAACTGCTGATTTATCTTCCCTTCCGATGAGAAACTCTAGTCGGCAAAAAAAAAAAAAAAAAAAAAAAAAGAAACTTTTCTATTTTTCCTGCAGCGCAACTGCATTATCGTATTTATAACCGAAGCGAAATTAAAAATAGTAGGCGCAACAGCCAGGCAGATGTGCTGTAAATTTTTCCGCCGGTGATTGATTTCCTCAAGGCGAGGTGCTGCGCTATAAAAATAATCAAGGCTACGTTGAAATGCTTCATTTAGCAGTTGACGCAGCGCTTTGCTGCATCGTAGTCGGTTCTGCAATCCTGCAGAATTTTATAAACTGCATTTTTTTTTATCCTCCGCCGAAGCAGACCAAAGGGAAGTCTTAACGAAATGATCTTCGGACGACTTGGATATTATAAATGTTAATCCATGCGCTATTAATTTTTCCGAAAACATTCATTCGATCGTAAAGAACCGAATAAATGATTCATTTTTAATTGAACGTAATTTTTTAGCTCGAATTGTTAAAAATAGAACTTTTTTCTACTTGCAAATAGAAATCCAATGTAATATATTACTCCGACAATCATTTCCATGTATAATATTTTTCTTATCGTAGTGTTATCCTACCGTACATTTTTTACGTCAACTTCCACTTTTCCAGCCGACCATCACAAGCAACCAGTTCCGACCAATAACTCTATATATCGAGCGATAATCGGCGCGAGAACCCTTTTTTCCCTCGCATCCCACTGCCGTAAAGATATCTCCATAAAATCCCGAAGCAACAGTCGATAAATTTATCATACCTAGGCTCATCTCCATAACTGTACTTTAACGGAGCGTCAACGAACCCGAAACACCTCGGCGCTGCACTCGAATAATCTCCGCGCAAAAACGAGCAGAACAGAGAGATGATCGATCATCGGAGCCCGACGAGCAGCAGCTGGCATCGATGATCGATAAGCCGCGCCTAAGGAGTACTCACAAGTGCGCGGAGAGAGAGAAAGAGAGCGATCGGTGCTCTCTCTCTCTCTCTCTCTCTCTGTTTACCCTACATGAAGCCTTTTCCTTCCGTTTCCCTCTTTCGCTCGTCTCCCGCGAGAAACCCCTCAAGAAGTCGACTAATTCGCGAGGCGCGTACTGTTGTTGTGACGGACTTTTCGGAGAGACCAGTCGGCGCTGCGACTGTGTTTTTCTTACGCAAACGAGTGTCGCGCCGTCCCGATGAATGGACTGCGTGGGAGACGCTGTATCCCGAGCGCTCTATAAACTCCGCGGAATGCCGGGACGAGCGGCCAAGTCTCTCGGCGATGTTGATCTTTTTGCGGGCCGTTTCGACGCGGCCCGCTTGTCGCCGGGTATTAAGGGGGAAATTTACGTGCGTCGTTTCGATGGACGGGACGGAGATTTGAATTTTGTTTTCGAGCTCCGGGGATTTGCCCGACTTCTGGATGAATTTTGACGTCTTCGTTCGGGGTGAACGAAGTTTTGACGTAGAAGAGTCGTTTAACGTAGTTTTTTTTTTTTTTTTTTTTTTTTTTTTTGCAAAATGCAGAAAGTTTTAGGTTTATAAGAAAGTCAATTTTACTTTGGTGCACTCTTTTTGAAAAAATTTAGACACTTTTTTTTACATTTTTACAGTTTCGAAAACTCCCGACAATTTTACATTTTTTATTTCTACTTTTTAATAATATACAGCCATTGTACAGTGCAGAAAACTTTTTTCATATTCCGTGAAAACTTTTGCTCATGTACGTAAAATATATTGTAATGAGAGTAAAAAATTTTACATAGTCTAAAAGTCTAAAAGTCTCGTCGCGCAGATTTAATATTTCTTGAACGAATACAAAAATCAACACGAGGATTTTTGGTGATTATTAATTTTTACGATAATTAAACAATTGAAATTTCCAGCTGACTAAGGCGTTATTAGTTTAAAAATATGAGCACACGTAATTTTTTAGTTTTAAAACACATTGAACCATAAAATGACGAATTTCTAAAGCTAAAACTATAAAATTCAAATAACCACGCATGTAACTTATTCCGCGAATGATTAATCATCACCGTTTATCTCGCGTCTGATAAAGCCAGTCGAACGAAACGTGCTCGCAAAGAAAAAAAAACAAAAAAAAATGACGAAAGCTCCGTATCTATATAACCTACCTAGACAGACTTCAAAAGATTCTACTTCTATTCGGGGAAGAAAAAGCGCGCCGACCGATCCCCCAAAGCAGGATGTAAACAGGCTAAATCCGGGCTCTCTCGAGCGGCGAGGAGAAGGATTCCTTTTCTTTTTGCGGCCGGCGTTAAAAACGCGAGGCATTCCGGAGAGGTTTTTTGGTGCCGCTCGTCGTTTTTGAACGAGGCTCTCTCCCTCTCTCTCTCTCTCTCTCTCTCTCTCTCTCTCTGGCCTGTCTGTGCGCGACTCAGGAATGCGAGCAGCGAAGCGCAGCTCCGAGACCACTTGGCGCGAGCTAAAGACCTCCGACTGTTGTGTTTCTCTTTGGCAGGAAAATTCGAGCTTTGGCACCGAGCAACAATGGCGAGGAGATAATGTCGAATTGCTCGCAAAAAGGAACGAGTTTCTACGCGCGGCTACGAACGAGGTTAGTTTTTCTTGCGAGTACTCGGTGTGCTGCAGCTTGGTAGATTTCTTTTGTTTATTGTGCAGAGTTCCTTTTGAATGTATTAAAATGTATAAACTTTTGTAATGAAATTTGGGCGATGAAAAACGTTTTGCTTCGACAAGGAAACTGACAAAGTTTTGAGAAATTGTGTTTGATCTGTTAAATAGAATTCTACGTGAGTGAAACGTGCGCCAGATAAACGTGCTGAAATTGAACTGACAAATATTAGACTTTGTGCACGGAATTGATGCTCAAAGCACTTTAGATAACTAAAATAAACGAATAAATGAATCGCGGATACAGAAGCACTTTTACATAGTCTTTTTTAAAATTGTAATTTCAAGTGTCACATTCTTTTTGAAATTCATCAACTTATGTCTTTTATAACGAAAGTATCGCGAGGTCGTCAATAACGTTGACATTAATCAATACTAAATTCTACTTTTTTAACAGTTAAATTTCAAAAGATGTTAAAAATTTTTTATTAACCTTCATTTATACATTGAACATCAATTACTGTCTTATAAATAAAATTACGACAATTTAGTAAAATCTGCAACAAAGACTGAATCAGATAAATTCCCGACAAACAAGTTACGAAGCGCTTTACCATCCGAAACTGTCCCTACCCGAAAAGATTTATTTTAATATGCATTCAATTCGCCTTGAATAATTCAAGGTTGCACATAAACGAAATCATAACTTCGGCTACTGGTATCAACTCTCGCCGCGCGGCGTGCATCATTTACATTCCACTTGAAGCCGCGCGGCCTTTTAAAAATCGTAACTCCTTGTATATCGGAAAACGAGTCGGTGCGCGCTTCTGCGCCCTTTAACGTCGCGCAAAAACGTCCCCCGGCTTCGGCGCAAATAAACTGCCTCGCTCTCGCGCGGCTAAAAGCCTCTCTCGCGCGCCGGCAATAAAATCACCGTAACGTTTCAATAAGCCCAGAGATGACCGGGCCGCCGAGAGAAAATCCCCGTAATGCGACGTGCAATTAGCGATAAATCATCCGCACTTACCATATACACCCGCGGGGATTTTCTCGTTCGGTGTCATCGCGCGGTGAAAAAAAAGCTGAGCGCGCGCGAGTGAAATGCCGGCCGAAAAAACTCGTTCCGCCGTTGTATACGTGTATATAAATTATACGCGTCGGCGAAGGTAAACACCTGCGAGTCTCTCTCTCTCTCTCTCTCTCTCTTGGCGAGGGGAGCAAAAAAGAATTCTGCCTCGCTCGTGGGCGCTCTTTTTTGCCAGCCTCCCCCTCCCCCCCCCCGTCCGCTGCCGGCCGAAAAAAAAGCGAAACTCATTACACCTGATGCTCGAAACGTGAGGCGAATAACAAAACGCGCCGGGGTTTATTGTGAGATTATCTTTTCAATATCGCGATGCTTGATTTGTAGCTGCGAAAGGGAGATTTTAAGAATTCAACTTGTACTCCGCGTGCCTCTGCGAGAGAAAATGTAGTGGTCAAGGTTCCGCGAACAAAGGGCGATCTTTCGACACTATAAATAAAAAGGTTCGAGCGCGCGCGGGAAGACTGTGCCGTTTATATTTAAGGGTACTGCAGTGAACTCAACCTGTAGCCAAAAAATTGCCTCTTTATTTAGAATCTCCCAAAACACTTGTTAAAAACACATTCTATGAATGAATTTTACCATTTACTGACAAATGTCGCGCCCGATTACCAAACAAAAAAAATAAACATAAACACGGCAAAAGACGAATGTCCCTCGCGATTTAACGAGCAGCCGGGTAAGTGCCAAAAATCTAGCCCAACGAAAAATTTGGCAGCGGCCCACGAATCTCTATTGATTCGCTCGGAAATTCAACAGCCGCACACACGGCGCGACCTTTTTCGCGGCAACAATCCTCTCTTACGCGACAAACGCCGAGCGAAGCAGGGATCAGCTTCAACGAAATTGGGCAAAGGATCCCCATCCGATATTCCCGCGCGTTTCTCGGAGCTCCGCTCGAGGGCATTTAATTGGTTGTCTACAGACTGCTGCTCTTTGATGTCGGTTGAGGGTCGTTAAGGTAAATTGAAATTTATAGCGAGACAGATTGCGAATTTTCGGGATGCTTGATTTTAAAGTGTCAATTAGTTGTGCTTTATTACTGCGAGGTGTATTGTTGCCTTAACAGCTTATCAATTTACGTTAATTTCGCGTTTGCATTCTTTATGAATTTGCCGAGTTGATTGGCAGGTAAATAAACAACCACTAGATACAAGTAAATTTGTACATCTACTTGTATCTAGTTTACTTGTTTAGTTTTTCCAATGAAGAGGATCCCTTTTGGGATCGAAATGGTTTGATTTTAATAAAAAGGATTGACAGAAGACACTCGTACTCGAATAAAGTAGGCAGAAATTTCTATAAATTTTTTTATACGAAGATGATGTAGAGCAGAAGTGAAACGTACTTTCACTCACACTCATTTTTAAATACCCTACAAAGACGAACGTAATCTTACTTCAGAAACATAATAAACTCCGATCCAAGAAGAAACACTTGTGAATGCATCTTTGGAGCGACGTACGAATGTCGTTCATAATTCAGCGTTCGAGCTCTAAAGCATTTCTCCCACGACTTTACACGCAATTAACGGCACAATTAACGCGGCCGTCCAATCCAGGTTGAATTTAAAAGTGTTTCACGCGACGTCTGTGTATACCTTAGCTACCCGTGTGTTTACGCCGCTTCGGTCGAAGCCGAGCGCAAAGCCAGACCGAAACTGCGGCGAGGCCGCTGCAGAAGCAAATAGCCAGGCCAATAAACAAAGCGAGGAAAAAGTAGGTATTCACAAGGAAGCGGAGCCGCAAGAGTCAGTAGAAAAAGACGGAGGCAGAAGCCGCAGCGCACGTAAACGAGGAGACGAACCTAACCTTACTGCGCGACGTTCCGAGCGAGGCGTCCTGCGGGTTTCTGCTGGCGCTGCTTCTTCTGCTGCCGCTGCTCCTCGTCGTCGTCCCTCCTCTCTCTCTCTCTTCCTCTCCTGCTTAATTCTCCTGCCAAGTGGTTCCTGCACAAAGACGAGCGCGCGTCTGGCTCTCCCCGGGAGAGGGAGAGAAACGTCTTGCGTTCGCGCACAAAAGAAAAGCTCGCCTCCGCGGAAGAGCAAGCACTGGCTCACGCACTGGGCATGTTATTATTATAGCGCCCGACTCTCTCGAGATCCGGTATTGCTCTGTACTCGCGAGCGAGAGTCCCGAGACGACGGTCCGCCTTTTGACAGCAGCGACGACGCTACCAGCCAGACACGTTCCGACGGAGTGTGCGCTCCGCTCTTCGCACGCGCTCGCGAGCGAGCCGCTCGTTCCCCTCTTTCTTATCCCTCCCCCCCCCTCCCCCGGCAGCCCGCTAAGCGTGCTCGCTAGCTTGCTCGCTATCGCCTGCGGCTTCGATTCTCCCTCTCTTTCTTTCGCAGGCTTTTGCGAGGACCGCGAGCTTTCTTTTCAAGTTCACCGAGTGGACTTTCGGGACTGTGCTTTGACGCGTGGATTTGGTGTCTTTCGATGTGTTTACTTTTGGGGGAGGGGGTTTAGTTTTTAGTTGGGGGGAGGTGAAATTTTCGTTTAGCCGGTGGAAGGTCAAATTTGCGTGGTTTTGCGAGGTTTTGGAGGAAGGTAAAATTCGTTTGTTCTTGTGGATAAATAACTTTTGCGAGGAAAGGATTTTACAGTTTATGTAATGTAAATTACATTATTTTTTATTTATTTTATAGCGATTAATTTTTAAAATTATTTTAATGCATTTATAAATAACATTAATTATTAAAAGTATGTATTCAATCTTTTGATATTCTTCCTCATTTGAATGAAATCTTTTTTTATTCAAATCAATTTGTAATAAAATGTCAAGTACCTGCGAATTTTTTTAAATTAATCATAATGAATCATAAAATTATAATAAAAATAAAATTTTTACATTATTAAACCTTGAAGTTGAATTTAAACAAGATCGACAGAAAATTTAATCTGATGAATTTTAGCTACATTGAAACAAAATATCAATACCCTCAAATTTAAATCACATGTATACAATTATCAATTATTTTAATAACTATTTTATGGCACCGCTCAGAAAGATTGTGTACTTCTAATACGATTTTATAAATTTAAATCTATATAAAGTATCTTTTAGTATATAGATTTAAATTAATTTTTTTATTACAATTTAATGAATAAAATTGTTTAATTTTTTAAATGATTTAGCATTTTTATTACAGTAGAGTTTTAGACAAAGTTTTAGTGTATTATAATATAATTTTTTACAATTATTATGTGAAATTTAAATTACCGATTGAGAAAGAAATCGGTCGTTGGTAAATTATTGCAAATTCGATTTTGTCATGTAAACTATTTTATCGATCATCATCATCATCTGTAACAAAAAATTTCAAATTGTTGAAAAAATAAAAGAAGTTCGTTCACCTGTGTGCTTTACCGACGTGACGACGTCGGATGATTCAACCGTCCAGGAGGAGGTGGTTGAACAATTCTCGGTGTATGCTTCATTAAGCTCTCATTTATATCACTCGTCTTCTTTGTGTTAGAATAAATTGTCCTAAAGAATAAATATGACAATAAAAACTCATCACACGTGAGCTTTTTACTGTTTTTCGCGAATTTACTTATATGTATATTTAATTAAATTTAAATATTTTATCTGTGCAAAGTGTGCAATTTCTATATATTCATAGACATTATTATATTAAAATAATATAATAAATTAGTAAATTTTGAGTTTAAGACATTATCATGATTTCCTATTGTCACTTAAAATAAATAATGAAAAAACGTTTTGCGGAGTTTCAAAGAAATACCATAAATGCCATATTTGTCTGCACTTGTTCTGCATAAAGTGTCGATGCCGGCTGTTTGCTGTTTACTGGTCACTGCTCTAGTGCTCACGTGTTTCGAAAGGCAGAAGGGCAGAACCCCGAACGTATTCTTTGAGCTATAGTATATAGGTATACCTATTATATACTCGGCTTCGTGCGGTACGTTGGTGTGATTGTGAATTTTCTGTTTGACAAAATATAAATGCAATTAAAATTTACGATTGTGAATTTAAAATATTTCAGGGCAATGAAGCAGAAATAGCAAAAAGTGATCTGTAGTTATTTCAAAGAATATACTATAAAGTAGAAAGTACAGTAAACGTTTTCACGAGTTACTGTTTTTAGCCGCACTATGTATAAAAATATAACCTATGAAAAATTCGAACTGCATAGAAGTAAGTTATCGATATAAAGTCAATGACGTAGAAAAAGATAAGAAAATTATTAAAAAACAAATTCATTTATCACAGGTATTTTATAAGTTAATCCAGATTTCCGTGTTCTCCTGTCAACTTGAATATAAGCATGATCAGTAACAAAGAGCTGTTCTACTTAGTATAATAAAGACAACACAACTTGATAAACATTAATTAATTGATGAAAAGTAAGGATACATTTCTACTTAGATTCAAAGTTTTTGGAAGTTTAGTAAATAGTCATTATGTGAAGTTTTTATTGCCTTTTAAAATCTGGAATATTGGTGAAATATTTTGAATAGTAGAACTGCTTACAAGCTAAAAAAACAATGTTCAAAAATTTAGTTAAAAATTGCATATCACAAAATAAATTTAATTTGGAACAGTTTACATGTCACCTTTGTAATGAATCATTTGCTCAAGAGAAATATTTGAGCCACATAAATGAAGAAAGTCACAAAGCAATTATTCCTGAGTCTAAGATACTAAAAAAACTTGAGAATTTTACAGAAGCTATATGTGAACAAATTGTGAATAATAGCATATCTCTCAAGTTTAACTTATACACATGTCATATCTGCATCTGTGAATGTAATGACCCTGTACAGCATTTGAAGGGTAAATCTCACCAAAAAAATTTGAAGATTTACTCATTGCAAAATAAAGAATTAGAGGTAAAAACTGTTAATGAACAGTCTACTAATGCAAATTTCAATATTCAAGAAAAAAATCGTGTCAATATTTTTAAAGAAATAGATTTTAACTTTCTTGAAAATAATCATATACATTACATAAAAGAATCTAATTTGTATGTTTGTAGTTGTTGTAAAATAAGTTTACCCAATAAAAGTACATGTGAGATGCACATTAAAAATCAAAACCATAAAAAATTAAAACAAGAATTTAGTAGCAAGTATAACATAAAATATGTTAAAAAATTATTTTCTGATGAAAATTACTATTTTTATTGCACAAAATGCAATACCTATCTCTCAACCAATACTAAGTTACTTCAAATCCATTGTTTAATGCATCTTTATGAAGACGAACCTGAATTGAATGCTGATATTATTCAAGTTAATAAAATAAGAAATATAAAATGTGTAGTTTGTAATATAGAAATGAATAGAAGTGAAGAAAAACTCTTAGAACATTTGGAGTCGTTCCAACATATTGAAAGTTTTAAAAAGTTTAATTCCTTAAAGAATACGACTTATGATTTAAATGAATTTGGACCAATTAAAGATGAAGTTACTGTTCCATTAGCAATCAGTGAAGAAGCTAAATTTTATACTTTTAATTCTCGAAGAGACATATATTTTACATATTTTTGTAAAACATGTTATGAACCAATAAATTTTGAAAGTAGTGAATTATTAAAATTCCAGACTCGTTTAAAAGTTTCTAGAAGAGAGAATGATTTTCATAAATTAAAGCACTTAAGAATCTATTTAGGTATTTTTAAAAACTTTTATACATGCCACATGTGCACAAAAGAATTCACTAGTGTTCAACAATTATTAGATCATTATAAATCAAAATCACACATGGAAGGATTAAAGATTTTACAATCAATTTTAGATGATGAAAAGAAAATCATAAAAGAAGTTTGTCTTCCTGCAAAAGATAAAGCACCTAAACAATTAAAAAAACAACTGACGTTTTCATCAGAAACAAAAGTATCTAAAGAAAATGTACCAGTAATAGAATCAAAAGTATCTAAAGAAAATGTGCCAGTAATAGAAACAAAAGTATCTAAAAAAAATGTACCAGTAATAGAAACAAAAGTATCTAAAGAAAATGTACCAGTAATAATAAAGCCTAAAAGTACTCAAAAATCAAGAATAAAAAAAAATGAAAAATTTCCATATAATAAAGACATTCTAGAGTTTGGTAGAAGATATGCTTTAATGTGCCTGGATTCCAAAAATAAATATTACATTTATAATTATGATAGTAAACAATTAGAACAGTTGCAGCTTGGAATTTCATTGATATTTACCAAAGGCCATAATCGAGTGTGTCTTCCATGTGAATATACAATTCCATATTCTTTGACTTATTTATATGAGCACTTATTTAATGATATTCACATCCTAAACTTGACTGACATGCAAGAGTATGATGCAGCCTTTCCTCAACATAAAGAAAAGTTTAGTGATTTGAGTTTAGCTAGATCATCTTTACAAGAAGAATCAGAAGAATGGGTAAAATGTTATTCTTGCAATGAACATCTACCAAATTTTGACAGTTACATTAAACATCACTTGAAATCAATTCGACATGAAAGTACAATTAAGAAGTGCATAGATGAAGCAAAGTCAATAAGAGATATATTTACAAACATGTTTAAAAATCCATGGTATTATGCTGATAAGTTTTTCTGTAAAGTATGCAAAGTTGGTTTTTATCGTGAAATAAGTTTTGCTAGGCATTTAGATGATTCAAAACACATTCAACAAGTTAATGAAAGTAGCGAGGAAACTAAACTAAATATATGTCATGTATGTTTTAGTTGCTGGTACGGTCCTCCTGGGTACAGTAAACATTATGATGAATACAATCATATACGTTTTTTAAAAAAAAATAATGAAATGGTTCCAAATTTAAAGCAGAAAATTCTGCAGTATTTAGACAGTGCTGAAGGATATGTTAGTTATTTAATAAAAGAATCAGATAAAATAATCAACATGTTTGATCAAGAATTTGACTTATTAAATTCCACTGTGGAAACAGTAAAACCTCTGTATCCCAATGCTACAGCTTATGCATTTGGATCAAGAACTTCTTATTTGGGTTTTCCTAACAGTGATGTAGATATTTTTCTGGATTGTGAAAATTCTTATTATAAAATTGGATCAAAAGAAAAAAGTCAAAAATATATTCAAAAACTAACATATCATTTTTTGGTCAAAAATAAACATATTTGGAAAAAAGATGTTGTATTGCTAGAGCCTAGAGTACCAATAATAAAATTGGAACATATACCTACCAAACTCAAATGTGATATTTCATTTCTCAGTGGCTTAGGAGTGGAAAAATCTAATTTAATAAGGTAAATTAATATTCAAAAACATAAAAATTTCTTTAAAAATATTTTGTATATACACATTTGAAAATGCATAAATTTTTCAGAAATTACGTGAGATCGTCTATAATCTGTCGAATGCTTATTTTATATTTAAAAAAATGGTTTGACTTTTGTAATTTATATGGAACTAGAGGTATCAACGCTTACGCAATATCCTTGCTTGTAATATTTTTTATGCAGCAAAATAAAATATTACCAAGTGTACATCAATTGATACAACGAAAGAATCAATCAAAAATTGTAGATGGTAAGATTCATTATTTTTAAATAACAAAAAACACTCAAAATTTGTATTCTTAATTTTACTCGCGTTTTTTATTACGCATAGAGGACATGTAGCGAAAGCATTTTTGAGCGTTGTATATATTTGAGCTTGTATAGATTTAAATGGATAAAATTAAATGTATAATAGTTTTTAGTTGAAAATAAATGTTTTAAAATTGATTTTTTTACAGGATGGGAATGTGGTTATGGCGAGGAACTGCCTGAATCAAAACACTATGATTTTAAAACGCTACTTCAAGAATTTTTCTGTTATTATGCGGAGTTTGATTATCAAACAGATGTAATCTGTCCACTTGTAGGACATGTTATTAAAAAGCACTGTTTTGCAGACTTTAATTCAATTCCTACGGAAATGGAAATATATAAAAATCGTATAAAAACAGAAGAAATAGAACTATTTAGATTTGAAAGTCCAATGTGTATTCAAGATCCAATTGATCTTTCTCAAAATGTAACAAAAGCCGTTACAAAAAAGCAATTACGACAGTTTATACTATATTGTACTGCAAGTCTTACGAGACTATTAAATAAAACTAGCTTTGGGGATAATTCTGAATCCTCGTACCTCAGCAACAGGAAGAAAAAAAAAGAAGAACTAGATTAAAAGGAAAAATTTTATTTGGTTTATAAAAGAAAAATGAAAATAATTTTTCATAATTAATTTTGACTTAAAATATTAAAAACAGAGAGTAAACGAAAATGATACCGTTCTCCTTATATACATTTATAAATAATTATTATAAATAATTATTTTCTAAGAATTCATATTTTTATACATTACATATGTAGATATATAAATATAAATATTTAAACGTTAATTCTGGGTTTCCTTATATACGAATAAAATACCAAAAAAACCTTTCCTTTATACACTTACAAAGCGTAATTGAATCATGCATGGTTAATAATTTTTTACCTTAGTTTTTATACTCATTATTTATGAGGAAAAAAGTGTTTTTTTGTCTGAAGAAGCGATTCTCGGATTTTATATTTTTAAGTAAAATAGTTCAAATTTATTGAGTCATTCTTATTAAAATATGAAGACGTGTAGAAGTAGGATGTTTTGATAACAAATTATTTTTTTAATTAAGTTTTTTTTTAATATAAATATTCTTAAGAAAAAATATCTATTAATTTTATTAATGTTAAATGAAATATGACATTTTATGTCTCATACGTTTTTAATTTAATATAAGTATTATATGAACTATAAATGGATATATTTGTATGTAAATAAATGGCTAAATAAGAAATTACCTCCCACAATTTTACCAAGATCTATGATCCGGTCGGTTGAGACAATCCTTGATAGTATTTAAACACATATAGTTCTAAGTAATTTTTGGTGCGTTTAAAAAAAATTAAAAAGTAATATATTATGTTGTTTCAAAAATTTTAGGGATTTTTTAGAAAAATGTGTTTAGAGTGAAATTGAAAATTGCAAAATACGTCTGCAACTCTGCCTAAACAGCAATTTCAGCGTCGCATTTGACGAATCAGCCAGCGCTCATATTATATCGGTGTATATATATCGTCAGTGTTCTTTTTGCTTCAGCTTCTCCCATAATTACCTGCAGCTGTGTCATCACTTGTAAAATTGCACTGTGACCTTAAAAACTGCAAAAGCAATTAATAAAAGCAGCTATTTGGATGATTTCCAAGCTAGAATTTACGTATAGGCGCCAGACCGTCGACTTAATTAAAACCTTTATGAGCACTCTGCGTGTGGTCGCCTAAGTTCCTGGTAAATCTTCATTAACTGGTGAAATATGTTCTTGGATTTTTAATTAAATCTAGTGGGGGAGTATGTCCGAATAAACCCAACTTTGCTGTGATTTTTTTACCTTTCGTGTATTTCTTCTGATGTTCTGCATACTATTTTTTATAATTTGAATTATCTTTCTTATACTTTCCCCAATATACTAACTTGAAAGCTCTATAAAAGCGGCCACATAGAATATCTATGACATTGGCTGCGGCAATTTTCCTGGCAGTTGCGTTAAACTTAGATTTCTTGACCTTTTTGACTTTTTATAAATTGATTGCTGTGAAACGCCCTTTCGAATCTTTTCGTTGCACGTGGTTCTGATGGTCCCTTTATTGAAAATATCATCTTTCGGGTAATATTTTATTTTGTTGATAATTAATATAAAAATGTAAAACTTACCAAAAATATCTAAAACGGTTAGTAATAAGAATAGTTATATTGTTGCTATAAGAATCTTCAATGGTCTCCCAACCGAACTAAAAGTATTAGAAACTAGCATAACTTAAAGAATGGATTAAATCAAATATTTAGTTTGTTGGTGCATTATTAATCAAATCTTTTACGTATTGTTTCATCTAGAATATACATACATCGTTATTTAATGAAATTATATAAAATACGGAAATATTATAGTTTTAAGTTAATTATAAGCCTAGTATACCAGTCCTATGTACAGGTGAAACTATGTTTTCCCTATTGCAAAGACCTCATAAATCCCGATAAAAAGGAGCAGAAACCTCATAGAACCCGATAAAATTTTATCGGA
>JAWWEO010018739.1:0-21661 GCA_035582975.1 Ormyrus labotus
TTGCGGCAAAATATTCTTGAGAAGATTTGCTATCAAAATATGAAATAAAAAAAAATCAATTTTTTGAAAATTTAAAGATGTACACCTCCCTTAATAAAAAAGAAAAAAATGAAAAGAAAAAATTTTACTCAAACACTAAAGATAATCTTAATTGTTGTTCAAATTTTTAACTTTTTAACTAAAATTTTGTAAAAAGAAGCTCATTAACCTCGGCAACAAGCTCTCAACCCGGAAGTATCAGAAACACTTGACGAATTCGAGGCGTGAACCCGGAAAACGCGAGCGTGAGAACGCGCGATTTCGGGCTGTTTATACACATCCAGGGCTTTTATTTTTTCCAGAACATCTGCACGGATGCGCGAGCGTCGACAGTCGAAGCACGACGGAGGCGGAAACAGTCGTCAGCCTGGATGCGAAGTACAATTGCGTGCTGTACGGCTCGAAAAAGCCCTGTATTTTCGTCAAGTCCTACTGGCCCGACACCGAGTGGCGCACGAGAAGCTCTAATCGACTTTCTTCCATCGCTGACACGCTCGTACGATTTTTTTTCACTTCTGGCTTTATTTCTAGATTGTAGGTAAGGGCTTAGAATTATTTAAAAGGAACGAAATTAAATTGTTAAACCTTAGCTTTTAAAAGACGATAAAGAATGTGATATAAGGATCTGTAAATGAAATCTTTTTTTTTTAATTGTTGAGATCTAAAAAAAACGTACAATTTTCTAAAATTGGACATACATTTATACATCTGTTAAAGTAAATTTTAAATCGTAGCAATATCGGCTTAGAATAGGATTCAGTTTTCTTAAAAAAAGCGCAAAGAATAATTCCATTACCTTTCACTTTTTTAATAAAAAACCTGAAGTTTATTAGCTCAAGAATCAAATTAGTGCTGTGTATACTGGCACGCTAGTCTGAGCGTTTGTAAATAACTACAGTTTCTGCACGCAACCATTCCCAGTACTGAATTGCGCACTTGTTCAGTAGTTAGTTTCTTTAAGGTATTACGCTCGAAGGCAGCAACTAATTATAAACTAATCTAATTACTGCTCATTTTAAGTAGCATTAAACTGGAAATAGCAAATTTAATTTACAATTTTATAATTTAGTGGATACTATTAAAACACGAAAACTTTCTTTAATATAACGTTAATTCTATTTGATAATAATGATTAAAAGTGTTTTGATATATTATCTGTCCACTTACAAATCGCTTAGATTTTCTAAATTTACGACAAAAGTTTTTCTCCCAAAAAATCATGCTTAAAAACCCTGAAAATATATTCCTTTACTCCTCATTAAAGGCAATCATTAAAAATATACATATATCCAAATACCGAAATTGAAAGAGAAACGAAATACAGAATTCCCTTTTTTCTCCACTTATTTCATTCCTAACTACGAACGATTTACCTTATTTAGGTAATTTACACATGTTTAGTATAAAAAATACATTCGCGAGTTTCACTCGTCACATTTTAACAAAGTTCTTACAAAAGTATGTATTTTATCAAAACAGAAAGACTTAACTCGCGTTGACAAGGGCAGTCAAGTGATAAAGTGCCCTGAAAGAAAATAAATTTGTAAAATTATAATGTATAATATTTCGTGATCTCGAGTTCCATTATTCACCTCGCGTGAATGAGTAGCGTCGGAGGGAGGCAAAAGTCGTTGGTGACTGGTAAAACGTAATAACGTGGACAGTTAAATATTCGTTATGCGACTGAGTTATGCGTACACACGACCTACTTTCTCTTTAGGTAAAGAGTGTATGAAAACTATGAATACTTTTGGCACTCCTGGAGGTACCCTCCGAAAAATTTTTGTCAGAATTTTAGTAACGAGCTCCGGGCTGGATTTACCTAATTCAAATTAATTATCACTCGAAAGAAGTGGCTTCTACAGTTACTAGGAAACATTCGCTTCTGTGATGAATACAATTATTGCGCGAAAGGTTTTTTAAAAAATGAAAGTTTCTAGTAATTACGAATTTCGAGGAAAGGGTTGTTCAGCTTTGCTAAATTTTAAAAAAATTTTCGAGTGAAAAAGGTTCTTCAAAAGAAACAACTCTCAATATGAATGTCCTCTTGAAGAGAAATTGTTTAAAAACAGTTCTCCAGGAAATAATAAAACTTGTACACTATTTTTTCAGAAATAATATAATTTTTTAAAAATGTTTTATGCGTAAAACTAGTTTTAGTTCCCCCAATGCAAGGCAATCACCACAAATCCTAAGCAAAGCATTCTTAAAAAGTTGATCAATTTAGCCGAATCCTCTGAAAAGCAGATAATAAACTGTCTCCTCGCGAACTCGCTGAAGAGCCCTCAGCCGAATCAATAACGCGGCAAACGTCTTGAAAGCTTGCGAAGCGCGAGAAAGTCCGCACGCATTCCGCTGCTTATCCTCCACTCGACTCTCGCTCCCTTTTGAAAAATAAGGTTAAACTCGACCTTGAGTAGAACTGACTCTCTGTCGCAGGAGGCCGAGCTCGAGAGGCTCGAGACGCTCGCGGCTGCGGAGCAAGAATCGGCCTACGCAGAGTACAACAAGGCCATACGAGCGTTCAAGAGCAGCTGCGCCGAGTACCTGCAGAGCTTGAAGGATCTCGCAATCATTTGTCAGAAGGAACAAGACCTGGTCTGTGCGACACCGCTGGATAGGCATAGGATTAACCAGAGTAAGGTGGAGGTGGAAGCGGTGCTTGAGAAAATTAAGGCAAACGGAGAGCTGCCAGATAATAGGTTTTTGAGAATTGCCATGATTCATGCATTTGGGCATTTGAAGACGATAAGGAAGCTTTCGGAGGACGTGAGTTTAGTTGCCATTTTTCAAATTTTATTTTAAGTATTGTTGCGAATAAATGTGGAGGAGGACAAGAAAAAAGGCACCGGACTTACCTCGACTGGGAATCGAACCCAGGACCTTTCGTTTTCGCGACGGATGCTCTTCCCACTGAGCTACCTATGCACTTCTCTTCTCGAGACCTCCTCTTATAGTGTACGGGATGATGCTCCGTAATCAAACCCCTTAAACGCGTAATCCCCTGACAGTATAAATATTTCGTTCGTTGAAAAATATGTATGTATTGAATTTTTTATGTATTTTGGTTTTGTAATACTTAACTTGTAATTCTGCTAGAATTATTATAGACTATGTAGATATTGTTCAATACTACTACAATTTAAATAGAGAACAAAATATTTCACATATTATATAGCTCTTATTTCTCTTTTTTGGAGTAAATTGTTAAATATTTAATACTCGTCGAATAAACAATTGATATTAATGAACTTTTTAAGGATGGAGCTAAATATAATAGTTGAACTTTCAACAACATTATAATACTCTGATAAATGATACTTCACAGTCACAGATGTTACACTGCTTTAGCGCTAAAAGAATAAATATCCAAAGCCCTTACTTTTCAAAATACTGCATCTTTCACGATCCTACAGTTATTCTGAGCTTTCCATTTTTCTAAGCGGCTCCCCATGAATTCCTAGTATCTTTCTCGCTCCATTTTTCAACAGCCGCAGCATAGTCTGCCAGATGTTTTTCTCTGGATGCTAAGTGGTTCGCGCAAATTGGCCTACGCCCGACTTCCGGCGTCACGGCTGATTTTCGCGGAGGAACAATCGGAACGCGGAAGTAGCTGCGGCCAATGGTTTACTTTGTTCTTCGACCGACCAAAGATGATTGACGATCCGACGATGATACCCCATAGGGCCGCGTGCAAGAGCGACGTATTCCTATGGCTTGGCAGCTCTGCGTACGTTAAGAATTGCTGGGCTGCCATACCTCCGGGGTATGTTTCTGAGGAGGGAGTGAAGAAGGGGGAGGATGTTTTTCCAGAGGTCTTTGACTACCAAAAGTCGTCGGTGAGTATTAAATTTTGTGTGACTCTGTGACTGAAAAGTGAATCGATTAGAAGCTACTCGGTAGAAGCTGATTTCTAATTTATTTGCCTTGTTTACTTTCTTTAAAATTTAAATTAAATAAACATATAAGAAATAAAAAAATATATATGCACGAAAACATATTATCGTACAAAAATATTGTAACTGTTCATCAGTAGTAATAAAAGAATGGCCACTGTTATACGGAGTGTATTTGCAAGATAAGTGCTGATAATGTGAACGTATAGGTCAATAGTTCCCGATAATACATACCGCAAATGCATTTGCTCTGTGCGCAACAACGTGCAATTAATTCAAATTGAATTGTGAGAAGTTTAACCAGTTCATATTAGGGCCACCGGTCATCATTAACAACACTTTCCTGCTATGTGTCCAAACACAGCTGTGATCGTAAAATCCTAGTTGTCTATTATTGAATTTGCTTATGGATAAAAGTACGTAGAAGCTGTTACTTGTAGGACAATTATTTATTTCGATGCGAAATCGTAATTGGCGTTTAATCACATCAAATACTTATTTCTAATTTTAGTTAAACAGCTTCAGTAGGATAAGCTCTCTTTACAGAATGAAAAAAATGTGTAAATATAACAAAACAATTCTAAGGCAATCTTAAGTTAGAAAGGATTTCTTAAAAACGAATACATAAAAGCGTAAAGCAATTTTTTAGAAATTTCAGCTTCGAGCGTACATATTTCAAGGGAGATTCGAACCTGGAATGGATTCCTCTGGGTTACTCGACCCATTGCTGCGGGTTATTTTTCAAGGCTATACTATGGCGACAAGAGTAAGTTTTCAAAGAATGCTCAAGTCGGAAGATTTAGAGTACACGATAAAAAATGCAGTATTTCACTAAACACAAAGGCAAGCCTGCATGAAAGACTGAACGGGAAAAAAATTAGCTCGCTTACTTGACTAATATTTAGATCAGATTAAAGATTTCTAAAGTCTTTATGTAAGAATGTTTCCGAGATTTATTGTTAGATTCTTCTGCATGCGACGAAAATTTATTTTTAATTAAAAAAAATGATAACCTTTTGTAAAGTATCTTCAATTTATTTTTATCTATTTTCCGACTTTGAAATTCACAAATTTCAGTGCTTGGTACTTAAATTAAGAGATTCGCTTGTTTGACGTTTATTCGCCGAATGGCATGCAGGTCATCAAACAGACACTCGATCCGATCTGGGATCAGACTCTCGTGTTTCCGCCTATTGACATCCACGGCATGCGCGACTACGTGAAAAACCATCCACCGAATATTGTGTTCGAAGCCTTTGACAGGGATTTTTTAGTGAGTTGAAATTGACTGCCAGGTTTAATCTTCTTATTAAATTAAAACCATAATATTTTTTAGAGTTTTTAGAGAATTAATATTATTATCTTTCCTCTTTAACATGCTTTTACACATAAATGTTTCAAAAATATTAGTACCTAGAATTTTCCAATAAAAATGACAAAACTTTATTGTCGGAGATATACTATTATTATTACTATACTAAAACATGTTATTATTTTATTTTACTTGTCGACATCTCAAACAGCTTTTTAACCTCGAAGGAACTAAATACTTGCAATAAAACATCCACTGATTAGTTCCAATTCACATGAAAATCACCAGGTCCAATCAATGTAACCAATAGCCCGGCCAAGTAACAAGTTTAATCCATGTTAACAAACGGCGAGCGTTTACATGGAAAACTGGCCGGAAGCTAAAGCTGCGCTCTAACTCTCTTTGATCTACAAGCGCAGAACAAGCTGGAGCTGTACGGCAGGTGCGTCGCCGCTCCGCTGGTCAAGCTTAACACGGAAACGTACTCGCCGCCGGATTTTCCGGCCAAGCTGCGCTGGTACAATTTCTCCGGCCAAGGAGACTACAGCGGAGCTGTCCTCGTCGCGCTTGAACTCATAGAGGTTCGCTTTTTTCTCTCATTCTGCGTCATCGAGGGCTCATTGATTCTTGGGGGTATTCGGGGGATCGTCGGGACAGTAAAATTGTCATTTTCTGTTTGCGAGAGGACAATGGAAGTGATCAATGGACTGAGTTTGCTACAAAAAATATTTTTGAATGCGGAATGAACTTTTTGGAAGGTGTATTTTTTGCGGACAATATTCAGTTTTGGCAGACAACTTTAAAATTGAGGGTTTTACTTCTTCTATTTATGACCGCATGAAGCAGTAAATCAGACTGTAAAATGTATTTTTATTTCCAGACAAATAAAAACGATTAATACTGCCTTAAAAGTAGTGCAAACTTAAATTAGAGCGTAAAAGCTTTATAAGGGTATGCAATTAGCGGCTCGAGAAAAAAGGGAAAACATCATAAACACGACCATATTTCAGTCTTAATGATTTTAATAGTGACTTTAATTGCAGAAATATCTTTTCAATAAATAAAATCCCGTGCCAACTTTTGAACACTGAAACAGGCTTGTGATATATTCCTCTTTTAGATGCAGTGAAATAGGTCACATAGAATTTTAAAAATCTTTTATCACTAAACTACAAATAGTCCCATGGAAAATTTGCGTAACTTTATATATTTTAAGCAAAATTTATAAACCTCTAATCCCGAATTGACAAATAAAATATTAAATACTAAATTAATTTGACTTCTCCAAAAACATATTCAGATCGGCGACAGCCAGATCTCGGACGTCCCGCTCGAGATCCCGGAAGAGTTTTCGGAGGAGGTTCTGCACGTGCCGGAAGGCATCCGGCCCCGGATGGCGAGTTACCGCCTCGAAATCGTGTTCTGGGGTGTGCGGAACGTGCGTCGTGTGAACCTCCTGGCCGTCCGCAGACCGAAAATCGTCGTCGAGTGCGGTGGCGTCTATGTCGAGTCAGAGGTCATGGAGAACGCCAAAAAGTACCCCAACTTTAAAGAGACTCACCTCACTGTCGATATGGTGCTTTGCGGGCTTTGGGGATGTGTTGTTTAGCTTTATTAAAACTTATTGAAAATTTGTCATCAATTACTTCAGGAAATGCCAGAAGATGTAAATTACTATCCGCCAGTGACGATAAAGGCCTACGATTCACGAGGACTCGGCTATTTGAAGTACGTGGGCGTGTGCAACGTCCCCACGATTCATGTCTTCATGCACTCGCTTATAACGAAGATCGAATACGAAAAGGCCATTTATCATTCTGCAAGCCAGTTCCAACCGAGTGCGCATTGTAAGAGAAAATTTTGATAGGAAAATATTAAGAGTTGTCAAGTTCAAAGCCATGCTTCATGCTCGTAGAAGCCATTTATTAAGCCCGCTGTTCTTGTTTAACACGGCATTTAATAAGTTAATTTTAAAATTTTATAAATTAATCTCAATTTGTTCAATACTTGAAAAAAAAACCAGCTAAGCACCGATCAATCGGTCATTCAAAAAAACACCTCGTTTTTTCAGACTCAGTTCCGGTCGAATTCCTCGCCGTGGGCAAAAAGGATCCGGAGTCGACGTTCGACTCGGACGACATCGCAAAGGCGGAGGCCTCGGCGCAGCTGAGTTACAAGCGGCTGTCAGGCTCGGCCGGGCACTTTCTCAAACGACTGCTGCGCTGGAGGAACGACGGCCAGGAGCAGGCATGGCTCGCCGCTCCGCTGCCGCCGGCTGCAAATGACGAGGATGAATCGGGCGACTGGTGGAGCAAGTACTACTCCTCGTTCGAGGTGCGTTTCCAATACAGGGGAGGGCCTTTCGCGGCTGAAAACATTTTTCAGGGCTTGGAAGCTGAATCATTGGCTTGAGAGTTTAGTCAAATATGCCATTTCTTAAGGGGAGATACTTTCTTTAATGAATAATGGGAGGTGTTTTTGAGGAAATTCTCGTTCACCTGTAAATGACTTGAAAGTTATATAATGGTTGTGTATCATTCTGTTCTGATCATAGATAAAATAGCTCCTCTTTCATTTTTCTGCCTTTGAAGCTGTATTTTAATATTGCTAATGTCGAATTTGTCATGAATTATTAACGATAAACGTTTATTAAATTAGGTATGTTCATCTTTTACACTATGTCAATAATTTCGCGTTTGATTTACTTGGAAAGATTTTTTTTAAATGATGAAAGATGTTAATCATGTGAATAAAAGGAACCTTTTTTCCTCTGCTCTTTAAAAGCATATTTAGTATTACTAAAGGACTTAATAGAAACGAAATTCTTTTCAAATAATCATTCGATTTTCGTAGGAAATGAAAATGCCAGGATTAAAGTTGGCAAGATAAAAGGATGCACATAAACGATTCGTCTGACTAAACTCGGCTTTCATCTACTTACATTAGACGTAAATATATCCATTACACGGAGAAAAACTTTCTAGTAAAAATTACAATAATACATTTTAATTTGATCACAGTCTGTAAAAATCCTAAAAAATTACCATGTCCATAGTAAATTTTACAAGTCTAAATATGAAAATTTATCATTTACCTCGTAAAATTTACTAGAAACTATGGTAATTTTTTAGGATTTTTACAGTCTGTGATCAAATTAAAATGTATTATTGTAATTTTTTCTAGAAAATTTTCCTCCGTGTATAAATGCTTACCGTACTAACTCGCCAACTTTATTTAAGACATTTTTGTTTTCTCTGTACATAAAACAAGTAACATTACTTTTATAAAATTATAATAACGTTTACATTAATAACATTTTTAATAATTTTTTTTTTTTTTTTATTAAATTCATTTTACTATTTTAGCAAATTAGGGAAAATGTATTGAATAGGGTAAGGGAGAGACAAGAATGTAATCATCAGTACCGTAAAAAAAGTTGTGAATCTTTTTCTGGGGTCCGTTAAGCTGGCGCGACGTCTATAGCGGCATCGAACCAAAAGTACCTAGGAATTTTTAACTCATTTATTGCTAATTTATTAACTAGCTTGACTATCCATAACTCGAGATCTATTCAAGTTATAATGGTTCTCCGCGGCTCATAAATTTTTTTAGCTCAGTAAGTACTTTAAAAAGCAAGGGGGCTCATTCAGATACACCCATATTTTCTCACCCCCAAACCAATTTAAAAGTTAAAAATTGCCGAAAAAATGGCTAAAAACTAATATTTACTAGGGAAACTTCGTACACACATTAATCGAAGCTCAAATTAATTTATTACCAAATTAAAAAATCTCCCACCCCCTCTCGCACAGATTAAACATGGGTACACGCCAGCTTAATACCTAAGCTAGCTGGAATTTTTTTTATTTTCTAAGCAAAATCAATAATTTCAAAATTGTATATAACAAATTTTTCAAATTAGTATTTTTCCTTATAAAGTATAGTATTTAATGATTAAATTTATGTAAATAAATGCTATTTTTAAATGTAGAAAGTTTTCACCCGGTCTACGTGATTGGTGGGTCTTCTCATTATTTATTTTTCAAAAAATTATTTCGAATCTTGAAATATTCCCCTGGGTTACGTGGTTGATATGCTTCTCATTTATTGCTCAAACAATTGTTTATATTTATTAAATACTCTCTCGGGTTATGTGGTTTTCGGGCTTATTGATGTATTGCTTAAAGAATTGTTTATAGTTAATGAGTACCCCCCGGGCTACGTGGTTGTCGGGTCTAGTCATTTATTGTTCAAAAAATTATTTACAATTTAATAAATTTATGGAAATTGGTATATGGGGTTTTTTGAGTTGCTTGGGTGAGAAAATGGGGGTGTATGTGAATGAGCCCCCTTGCTTTTTAAAGCACTTACTGAACTAAAAATTATGAGCCGCGCAGAACCATTCTAGCTAGAATATATCTCGAGTTATGGACGGTTCAAGTTAGCTTAAGTATTAAGCTGGCGTGTAAAGTGTTAATGTACAATCGGCAGTGGTTAACAATTTTTTTATTCGGTAATAAATTAGCAATAAATGAGTTAAAAATTCCTAGGTACTTTTGGTTCGATTCCGCTATAGACGTTGCGCCAGCTTAATAAACCCCTTTTTCTGGATGAATTCCTTCTATCAGCAATTTTTTTTTTATGTCAATAATATTTTATTTGAGAAATTTAATATTTAAATATTTTGAGGAAAAAAACTCAATGCATTATCTTTTAAGCGAAATTAAAAAGGCTTAGGTATGTAAACATTTTTTACATTTTTATTTTCCCTTTTTTTTTCAGGAAATGAAAATACACGATCATGGACTTGCGCCAAACCCCCATTCGTCGATTCTTCTTCCAGGAAGAATAAAAGTAAGTGTATATAAATATTCCTCCTTCATATTAAAAAGAAATGAATGCTCATTTTATTAAGAAATCTAATCCAGAAGAGAAACGTACAATTCTATTTTTAATTAATAATAATAATAATAATAATACAAAAATGCATGTTTGCGTATATGAATTAAATTAAAAATGGAACCTTGATAAAAATCTAAATAAAATAATTGTTTCTAGTCCATTCCAGTTCCATCTACTTATAGATTTACCAGTTTCCATGTTTGTTTGAGATATTGTCTGGGTCACAACGAATCAAAATATCTTACATACTTTGGCTTTGATCTAAAAACTAAAGCTAAGAGCTGAATTCTCACAAAGCTAGAAGCCCCTTTATATAAGTTAGATAAATGGCCAATAGAGGGAGTTAGTTTTGAAGTAACTTGTAATTTTGCCTCCTTGTGTCATGGCTGTGTAACCTATATTAAGGCCAATGAAAATATATTCTATTACTACTGCTACTAATGTTGCTTAGAAAAAGTACGTTTTTCCCTCAAGTCGGATTCTTTAACAAACTGGTCATTCTCCCTTCTCTTCACTAATACATTTCTTCAAAAATCTCGCCTAAAAAGATCCTAAAAATCCATTTCTATTTTCCCTGCTGTACGATTCATAACGCAAAATCGAATAAATGTAACTTGACCTCTATCAAGTTTTTACACGAGATTTTTGCCCTGAAATTTCTTTTTCGCCTACGGGTTACTGGTACCCGAGCATGCGAGTCTGGTCAGGAATGCAGTCTCCGATGTAAATCTTCGAAAATCAGGTTTACCCCGCGGAATTAGAGGCGCAGCCCGAGTTCTCCGGCTTTCAGGACCGATTACGAACTTTCGAGCTGAAGCGCGGCAAGAAAGTTGCCGGCGAGAAGTACGACGAGAAGCACTATGCCGGCAAATTCAAAGTAACGCCCCTCTCCTGCTCGACCGATTCTATAATGCTGTGATGCTCTGCAGAAAGAAGCGATGGAATAACGATGAAATTTGCAATGCCAACTTTTAAAGGGGATGCATTGTTGTAGATATAGAGGGCTTACTGAAGGGGTTTAACGGCTCAGATTTTATATCTCTAATTAAAGTCTGTTTAGTTAAGAATTCTTTTCGTTTCTTTTCCTTTAAAGAAAATATTAAAATCTTTGTGCTTTTCGATAGATAGCTATTAGAAATACTGATTTATTTTGAAACTGCATGAAAAAGTTTGCAATGTATTTTTCATTGAAATTTACGTTTTCACTCATAGCTTGCATTTTTTTGTAGTAAATGTTTTACTAACACTCTCTACGTACATACATTAATCACTGTGTAATCTTGGGAACTAACATTCACATAAAATATTTTATCACCTCTCTATATTTATTAAATGTATTTATATAAATGACTAATAACTTGTATTTGCAATTTTTCGAAATTTCTGAGAAATAACTATAACATATTGTTTGTACTCACAATAAAGAAAAGAAGGCTCACGCAAAGTAGAAAAATGAGTAGGAATAAAGATTTTTATCTTTACTATTATTATTCGCTCATAAAAGCTACGTTATCTCACTCTTTTTTAACCACTGCATTAGTGATATTAGGTCTCAGAAAATTGCACTTGTTTTCTTTATTGCTTCACTTTTTTAAGTTCTCCATCAAACAAATAATATTCTACCACAGACACCGAAAAACTCCCTCCGATTCCAAAACTACACGTTCACACCAGCCGAACAATCCAAATGAGCTTGTCCCCATCGAAAAAAAGCTCATATCCGTTTTTATTCACCGGCCTCAGGGCTACATCGCGGCGTATCGCTGGCCGCATCCCGATGGCGCAGTCTGCGTGAATCCCGCTGGCAAGAGCTTAAGCTACGGCCTCTGCAGCGACTATCCGTCGCACGAGCCCCTGCAGCTTATCGTCCGCCTCTATGCCGTTAAAGGTACTGTAAAAAAAGCGTAAAGTCGCGCCCGGCACCGGCCTAATTTCGCGTGTTATGCTACGCGCAGAAAGATGGTTTTATGGGTTTTAGGGGGGAGGAGGGTTCTGGATCGAAACGCTGAATAATAAATTTTTTGAATGTCTGCCGTGGAAGTATGAAGTTTAATCTCGGTCTGTTTTAAAGTTTATGTGCATTTGAAAATTTTAAAATAAACAGACCTGAGTGCGTTTTGTTTTTCATTTAATCATTAACGTCACAGTATATATTGCGTTTTATTTTTGCAATCAACGTGGTGAATAATAAGCAATTAATTTATTATGTAACTGTTTACAAAGTACTGACTCTCTCATTAATTACGAGTGAAAATAAGAGCTAAAACGTTGGTACGAGCGTTTGTTATTCTGCAGCTACGAACGTAAATAATACTTTAATTTGCAAATAAATTAAAATTAGCTTTTATTTATATTAGATTAGAATACTGATTAATACTTTGAAAAGAGTTTTTTACGGAACTTTTCATACATTCTAGTAAAATAATAATCTGGTTTAATGTCTGTAAGAATATTCTTTTACTAAAGAAATCTATACTAAAATACTGTTTAAACAAGATTAATCTTATTTTTTTGGCTCTCGTTTTTTACTCTAAATAGTGTATTTTCTATTTATTTTCTTTATTCAAATTTCTTAAAACTTTTTAAAATTTTTAAATTTAAATTTTGATTTATGTATTTATTTATTTATTTATTTTTTAAATTTTATTGAAATATTGAAAGTATGAAAATGTCTGATTTGTAAGATGATTCAATTTCTTTTATTTAACGACTTCTCTTACGTTTCCTGCTCCTAGAACAAAGATACTAGGTCTTCTTCTGTTTCTATCCGTCTACCGTACTTGTGTTCTCTTATACTTCTCCGTGCTATAAATTCTTCTTTTATCTCTTTCGATTTTCTTCCGATAAACACTCTTCTCTTACTCAATTTTACGATTATTTACGCACAGCCATCAATCTAAGACCTGCAGATCCTCTGACCGGAAAAGCCGATCCGTACTTGCTAATTAAGCTTGGCAAGAATAGCATCAACGAGAGAAAAAACTACATTCCCAATCAGCTTAATCCTACCTTCGGCAAGTAAGTTTTGCACTAAATTATTCTTAAGGGAATCCAAGGGAATCCAATCATGTTTTATTAAAGTATATCGGAAAACTAACTTTATAGCAGACTGTAGAAAATGTCAAAATAAAATGTTATCGACAAGAATAAGTTAAAATGTCCATTTTGTTGCCCTTAATCAAGAGACTGCTGAGACCAATAAATAAAAACAATTTAACTGTAATTTCTATTTAAATCAAATGATAAAAATTGAAATAATAACCAAAGAAAAATAAAACCTGTAAATGCTCGTACCTCTACTCGGAAATACCTAATAAATGTTCCGCAGTAGAATCATACTCAAAGTCAAACACGGCATCGACATTCGGCCGTTCTCAGCTTGCGCACAGCACAGAGGGGTCGGAGTGATCGAACGTAAGCGGTGCGTTTCGCGCTGATCACACACGCAGCTCGTCAAAAGGTCGGCCCCGTCGGGCATTCGCAAACGAGCTGAGCATTAAGCGAGAGAATGTCCGTAATTCGAGCGACGCCTGCAGCGGCGCTTCGTCCAAGATAAGTGGTGAACTAATTGAACGCAGGGCTACATTTAATTAAGTTCCATGCCGGAGACTACTCGCGTTGGCAATCATTAGGGTGCATTGCGAAAAGGTGATTTTTGACGATCTGCTGCTTCGGGGAATATGCTTGTTAGAGAGCGAGTTAGTTCCTCGCGATTCTGGAGGTATCTTTATGCTAAAGTTAGCCGGGAGTGGATTGGAGCTGAATTAAGGGATGAATTCTGTAATGACACTTTTATGAGAAGGTACTGGACCGCGTTATGGAGAGAGTTAGCGAGTCTGCTTGTTCTTGCCAGCTGGGTAAGACTGAGAATTTATTATTTAAGCGTGAGAAAGGAATTGGGCTAAATTCTTAACTACTTTGACATACTAATAAGTTTTTTAAGGTTTGTTTATTTCAGCTAAATTTCCTACGAAAGTTTACAATTCTGAAATACTTAAAATTCAAAAGTTACAAATCATTTTAAAACTCCGTATTCACTTTTAATTTATGAACAAGCATCTTCTCTCCACTATGAAACCCCTGTTAAACTATCAATAAATTTTCCCTGAGCAGTCCTTGGCTCAGGCGGCTAAAGGATCGGTTTGTTTACTTAGAGGTAGATGCCAAACTTTGCTCGTCAAGACAAGGCTGCTCGAGAGCGGAGGTTCGAATCCGCCCTTCAGTCTGAAGTATTCCGAAATATTTCCAAAAATTTCCCGGAGTATCGGTTGCGAGCATAAAGAAAGCTGCGTGTACCAAAACCTACTGACCGTAGTTAATCCTGCACCTAATCCTCGAAAGGAGAATGCGACATTAAATAACTAAATAAAAAACAAAGTTTCCTTAATTCTCCCCATAAAACATGCGAAAACGAATAACAGCGGCTCTCCTCCTTCCCAGAGTCTACGAGATGGAAGCATCGTTCCCGAAAGACTACACAATGTTAATCCAAGTGTGGGACTATGACGCGACGTCTTCCGACGATCTGATAGGCGAAACTCGGGTAGATATCGAGAGCCGCTTTTACAGCCGGCACAGAGCGCACTGCGGCCTCGCCTCCCAATACGAGGCCGGAGGGCCCTGCCCCTGGCGAGACCGAGAAAGACCCGAGCAGATTCTCAGGCAGTTGTGTTTAAAGAATAATCTGCCCCAGCCCGAGTTCTTGGATGACTCTGTGAAAATTGGCAAGAGGAAGTTTCCGTATCCTAAACAAACGGAAGACGATCCTGGTAAGAGAATAACTGCTCTAGAAATTCTTTAAATCTCTCGACAAAGCAAAGAAACTTTCTAAATTACAACTGCAAACCAAGCCCGAAAAAAAACTTGGAAATCTATTATTAGAATCATAATTATTATTAGCAAATCACATTAAAGAAACTAAGCTCTTTGCAACTCCTTGCCAAAGAAAGAATAAAAATAGAACTCAGGAGCGCGAAGAAAAGCCCTTCTTAAGGCAATACTCGACGGCAAGTGCAACGCGTTCGAGCAAACGCCGAAGGATTAATAAGCCCCGTTCTACTTGCAGATAGAGAGGAGTCCATGGCTCTGAGCGTGTTGCACCGCTGGCGCGACTTTCCAATCTGCGGATGCGCCCTGGTGCCGGAGCACGTCGAGCGCCGCTCCCTTTTCAATCCCAAGAGGCCCGGACTCGAGCAGGTTCAACCTTAATGGGACTTAAAATGCCTTTCACTCAATTTAATAACCGCCGAGGACTCGCGACTGTCTAATGCGCTCGTCGATGTCGGGGGATTCACGCTTCTCGGCTAACAGTTGCCCGGGGAGAAATATGTGTTACTTATTGAGGATTGTTTAAATGATATTTTTTATTATTTGTTTTAGTGTCAATGGAATTAAGAAAGAGTTTTTATTTCGAAAATGAAATTCAGAACTGCTTTGTTAGTAATTAGTAATTATCTTCAATTTCTTAAAAGGATTACATTAAAGGATTATCAATGCAAAGGAGACATCTTACCCTAATGTCCCGAATTCTATTTGATAGAAATTGTTAGAACCGAGAAGTATGAAAGTGAAGCTTAACTTGCATATGCTTTTAATTAAAACGAAATAGGGATAAGCTTTTAGTATTGTAATTTATGTAGTAGTTAAACTGCCTTTAGTGTAATGTAGCTTTTGAAATTAATGAACTGCATAACTTTATTTCGTTAAAACACGTTTGAACTTGCAGCAGCGATTTGCTAAATAATAGTAGCTGTAAATTTATAAAACAGCTTTATAAAATAATTTAAAAATCCAACTAAAAAACATTGAGGTAACAATTTCCCCTTAATTACTGATTCGGAATTAAAATTCGCTTAAATAAATCGCGTGACGAATAATGACCATGAGTCCATTAAAATCACGAAAAACCGACGACGCGCCGTTCGCCGTTCTCACCTGCCTCTGACAAACTAAATCGAGCGTCCGCGGGGCGCGACGTGTCGACGCAGGGCCGGCTGGAAATGTGGATCGACATGTTCCCGATTGACGAGCTGCCGCCGAAGCCCCCGACTAACATACGGCCTCAGCCGCCCCAGGATTACGAGCTTCGCGTGACCATTTTCAACACCGAGAACGTTCCCCTCGTGGACAACCAATTCCTCACCGGGCAAAAGTGCTCCGACATCTACGTCAAGGGGTAAGAAAGCTACCGAGAAAGCAGCATCGACCGCCAAATTTAAGGCTCTCCGCGTGTAGCTCCGCGTTTGAATAGCTACCAGTCAGACATCACTTGCGAGAATACTTTTTCCCCTTGGTAGTTTTCAAGTCTGGTACTGCAATTCTTTTGTCAGCGAGTTTATTAGTAATATTTGTATCGCGATAACTTTTATAAAATAGTAAATAGTATTTTGAAAATTCGATTTTCCGATTTTAATGCATGCCAAGCATCCAATTTTGACAAGCAAATTTCTTTTCGGAACGACTAGTAACAGGTTTCAAAATTTATTCATGACTTTGAACATATTTTTTTAAAAAAGCTAAAAATATACCCTCAACTTTCCTTGACATTACCTAATTGCTTTATAGCCTCTCTACGGCTTTAACTTTGCGCTCCCTTCAACTACCCGTCCCATAAATATCGTCGCAATCCAAATATCCGTCCGTCAAGGTGGTTGCTTCCCGAAGACAAGCAGAAGACGGACGTCCACTACAATTCGCTGACAGGCGAGGGTAACTTCAATTGGCGCTTCGTTTATCGCTTCACCTACGCAGCAGCAGAACGCATGATGGTGGTGAGCCGCAAGGCAAACGTGTTTGCCCTCAGCGAGACCGAGCAGAAGATACCTTGCCGACTGAATCTCCAGGTCTGGGACAGCGACCACTTCTCCAAGGATGACTTTCTAGGTAACGATCTCTTTTATGCGACAACTTTACTGCCGACGCCTCGCCGCGATGACCGGAGCGTGGAATATTGCGCGCTGTTCGCGTTGACGGATTTGCGGGGTGGCTAAAGTTTATCGCTCTTGTTTTGTGGGATTAGTTTCGGTGTTGCTGTTATCGAAGGTGCAAAGTAATAAATAACTGTTTTTGCGTTTGCCCTTTTCATATCGCAAGGAAACTATTCATGAAATTCGTTTAATTAATAAAAAAAAAAAAAAAAAAATTTTAAATATCTGTCCGCCGTGATGAACTATCTCAAAATATTTATAAAATATTAATTTTAACAAATAATTGTTTATCGGACTAATAATAGTTTTTTTACGCAGTGAAATTAATAGGAATCAAATATTACAAAAAAACGCAGTGAAACACTTGAAATTATTAAATTATCCCCTCATGATGCACAATTGCTCCTTTTTTTCGCGTGTAGCCAAATATAGAATAGTGAATCAGGACGATTCTTATAGAGCTGTAGTCTCATTCGGTATGTATTGCCGACGCAATAGAATGTATTATGACGGACTATAAAAGGAACCATGTACGCATTCAACCGAGTAAGTACACTGTGAATTTCACATGCGCAAATAGAAAATATAATGCTAATAGGAATCGAACTAGTGCTATTTATGCGTTGGAAATGTATCGCTATTGATAGCATACTAACCTACGTCATTTTTCTTCTCTTCACTAGCATAGAAGCGATCTTTTATTGAAGCAACGATATTCGCATTACCAAAGAGGGGATAATATACTCTCTAAAATCAAAAAACCTCCACCAAACTAAACAGCCAAAAACATCAAGCACCCATCGAGAATTCACCTCCAAGCGATACAAATAAACATCAAATTCCTAGGCTGCACTATTTACCAGGCAACAAGAGGCATTAACATTTAAACGAACTGAATGATCAATGGGGGCGTTTACACGTCATGCATAATGCGAAAGCGCTGATGAGATGCCTCCTTTCAGGTGCGCTGAGCCTCGATTTGCCGCACATGCCGAGGGGCGCCAGCAGCGCTCACACCTGCACCCTCAAACTCCTGGATCCGAGGTACCCGAAGGTGAATCTCTTCAAAGTGGGCAAGACCAAAGCATGGTGGCCCCTCACTACAAACACTGCGCTGGGACATTATATACGCGCGGTGAGTATGATAAGGTCTGCTGGTTTATTCAGCTGTTTTTTTTTTTAATATTTATGGATTTTAAAATGCATGTGTCTAACAAGAGAATGTTCTAAATATTTGATGACTGTGAATGTTTACAATGGTTTTAAGAAACTTATTGTAATTTTCGAAAATATGGCTTTTTGTCAACTTTTAGAAGTCGCTTAACTCATATTTTAAAATGAATTAACGTAATAAAATTTCAATTATGTATTTCAGTTTTTAGATTGAATTCATTTAGAAATGATAAAGAACTTGATAAATGATACGTGTACAAAAAGTTTAATCAAAAACCACAGAATTTATACAGTTTTAATTACATTAGATCTTAATCTATAACTTATTAACAGAAATGCATCAAAGCACTAAATATCGACACTCGACATGTCATTCAAGTTAAGGAAATGATCATTTGAATAGCATCTCTGACGGCAAAATCGAAACGTCTTGTTTGCAGGGTAAAATCGAAATGGAATTGGCTGTACTAACAGCAGAGGAAGCGGACAATAAACCGGTAGGCAAGGGTCACGAGCCTCCAGAACCTCTGCCGAAGCCGAAGTAAGTATTATGTAGACAAAGTGAACCTTCTGCCAGCGTGGAATTGAATTAATTTCGGGAGCGCTCGGATTTACTCGGAGGAAAGTTTAATTAAGCGGATGCTACTGGTCCGAACCAAGTGAAATTAAACGCCTTCTTTCGAGTCCAACCTGTAAACGTGATGTTCTCTCAGTTCTCGAAATCTGATGGAGATATTCTTCCTGCCGATAATCTTGAGTCGAGGAAAGTTTTTGTAACCTTGAAAGTTCTGATTTATGCGTGTTTTTCTAGGATATTGGGTGGAAATTAATTTGTAAACTATACTCGTTAACAGAGTTTGTAAGGATCTGGAGTGAAATTTATTCGTAGTTGTTCTTTCAAGTAAAATAATTAAGCAAACTGAATTCATTAACAGAAAACAGAAAACATTTGTTTGCTCCGAATCATTTTAAGCTATAAAACTAAGTCTTGTTGAAATAATATTCTTAAAGGATCACATCCAATTATTAGAGTCAAATAAGAGAATTAAATAATCTAGTTTGTTAACGCAAAATAGTAGAAACATTTAGCGACATTTTTGCTTTCCGCATTTACTCTAAAAATAATATCCCGTACATCTTTTAGCATCGGAAATGAAAAAAGTTAAAAGGTTTTACCGCAGCGTAAAATAGAAAAATTCAAAACTATAAAGAGTTTTTTGTAAACCAAAAGATTCTGCAGCATTTTTCAAAGCAAAAGAAAACCGTGTGAACCGCACTGAAAAATGTATCCTTTCATGCGCAACCGCAATGAATTCCGATACGCACAAAATAGTTTTCCTTTTTTTGCGCCGTTCTCTTTTGCGAAGTCTACCTAACATCCTCTCTCACCCTGCATAGCTCGGCAAATTCTTTTTCGAGCGCCGAAACGCGCGACGTAGACTCCATTCATAATTAACTCGACATACAGCCCGTTTTCTCACTCGTTCGCTGCTATTCCCTGCACTTCCGGCTTTTATCCGACGTCGGTTTCCTTTCCTTTTTCATATGACGCTGTTTCGCTTTGTTCCCCGCCAAAACTAGACTTTTTTCGTAAATTGAATACCCGGCAAAGTAACCCCGAAATGGAAAATGAGACGAATAAGGGAGAATGGAATGTTTCCTTTTTTATCGGACTTGAATAAGGGCTTTTATGAACACTAGCTTTTTAACTCTTTCGGATAAAAATATAGTTAATTTATAAATTTTCATGTAAATAATAAATATGATTTTACTTTAATTAAAAAAATAAATAAAGAATTTTTCAAACATTTTCTTTATTTATGTAAAAACATTAACGCTGCGATAGAAAATTAAGGTTACAAACTACAAAGGAGACCATTACCAACCACACAATTCTTCTACTAAAATAACAGTTACAATCCTTCAATCGTCATCCCACCATCCTCCAAACCAAAAAGCTAATATCATGAAAGAAGCCTCATTCTCTTATCCTCCTCCAGGCGGCCAGATACGTCGTTCTCCTGGTTCCGGAATCCGTGGAAAGCCTGTTGTTTCGTGGTGTTCCGTTTCTACAGATGGCGCTTGTTAGCCTGCTGCTGCTGCCTCCTGATGGTGCTGTTCGTGGCCCTCGGCATCTACGCCTTCCCCGGTTACTTTGTCAAGCGGGTCCTCGGGGCTTAAACCGAGGAGCTCCGGAGAGAAGGATTACACACCGCTAATTACGATTGCGAGCGAGAGAGTCGCCGAGTTTTGAGGTTCTTTTGAGGAGTTGCCGGTTTGTTAGCGGGGATTTTGTGAAGGTGGCTTACGGCTGTAGAGTAGCTTGTTGTTGTTTTTAGTTTTAAGATGGCATTGTAATTTACAGGTACTAATTTAGTTGATTGTTATGAAAATAACAAAATGAACGTTTGTTATATGCTTTATTTTGTTATATTCATTTAATTTCTTGGATAAAAGATTATTAAAATAAAATACTTACGAAAAATATTACCGTCGGAGTTTTTTTGCTTGTAACTCATAGTCGATGTTACTTTTCATATGAAATCCTATCAATCAATAATTTCATAACATTTACAACGCTTTTCTAACAATAGAAAGGTTAAATGTATCAATATCTGGTTTCTGAGTAAAATCTAATTTAAAAAAGCCAATTGTTAATGAAGACAAAGTTTAAGAAGTTAATGTTTACTTTTTGTGAATGCCTTTGAGATTGTTTTATTATTTTATCAAAGCATTAAAATGCAAACATTTTAACGTAACATTATTAGGCAGTCTTTTGACGGAAACTTGAATTTTTCTTGCTTTATTACAATATTTGTCACAGTTATCAAATTTTTCATTTATACCCAAATTTTCAAACATTTGCAGGTGAATACCCAATTTTTCATCCCCGTTTTCCGATAAAAAATGTCATGCAATCACATTCATTTGAATTCAAAAGCTAAAGCCGTCGTCTTCCTTTTATGCTAAATGATATACAGAAAAAAGCTTCCATCTTCTTGATAAAAAGTAAGGAATAAAGATTCAGAGGGTTTTTAAATTGCTCATTTATCTGTTTCCTTTGAAACCATGATCTTTCCTTTTTAAGTACGTTGACTTTGATTTATCACTAAAGGCAATAAAACTGCGTGTCATAACATTTTTCTCGAATTTCAGAACAAATAGACTTTTACAACTATTTAGAGTGTAATAGAAAATAATTTTCAAATAATTATTTGAAAATAAAAACAAGGGCTTTATTAGTTGAAACAATAACAGCAATAATTTCCCAGTCTGAAAATTTAATTAATTGATTACCGTTGATGTAGGTCTCGCCTTCCATTTCTAGATTAACCGATTAACGCGCAAAATCGAACTTTTGTGCACACAATTTCAAGCGCCCAATTCGTACAGATAAAGATAGTAACTTCTTC
>JAWWEO010018740.1:0-21649 GCA_035582975.1 Ormyrus labotus
TAAAATCGTACACCCGATATCTTGAGTTACTATAAAAAAATGGTAATTCTTACTCGTTTTTTTCTCTCAGTGTACTATTAATATACCGCGATATTTGAGAGACCGAGCGAAGGCAGATTCCTTTTCTCCCGAATATCTTTCTAATTAATTAGCTCGGTAGCTCCCCTTGTTTTCGGCATCGGTCGGTTCTAGCTCGTCGTTTCTTCATTTCGCCGGCGGCTTTTATGCTCGTACTTTGTTCGCGTATCTATACTGCTCAGCATGCGACACAGTACGCCGCTCGGAAATCATGACGGAACGCTTCTCATTAATACTGATTCTTCTGGCGAGCCAACGACTCCGGGGGCAATAAGACGATGGAACTCGCGGTGCGCGTCTCGTTAAGCTCCCCGGCCTCCCTGAAAATATCGTTTGTTTGTCTCCGCAGGCATCTAATGACAAAGAAATCGTCCTTGCAGCCGAAAGAAAGGGGCTTCATTAGAGCCAGCTTTTGGAAACTTTTCTTTATCGGACTCGCGGACGAATTTCCGTTTGTCGTGGTATTATTCTGTTTTATCAAGTCGATTCGCAGCCTCGAAGAAATATTATTATCGTTTGTACTAATTGGAATTTTCTGTGATATCGGTTCGAAAAAACATACAGGTTTCTTCATCTAGATGTTGATTTGCTTAGATTACTTTGAGAGAATTTCATACATTTTATTATGAATTAATTAATTACTGCATGTAAACATTTTTTCAAACAGAATCAAACAAAATTTTAAGCGAATTTTCTGAAGTTTGTAGAATCAATTTTTCTCGCCTGAAAGCTGCATTTTTAACGCTTCTCGACAGTCTCGCAATGCGATCTCATTTCTCTTCAGCTTATCTTTCCCGAATCGAGGAATGTATAAAACTTTTATTTTGTGCAGCAAACAACAGCAGAAGATTTCCGAGAAAAATGATAAACGCAATAAGCGTACTCAAGAGCAACGAGATAAAGAATCGAATTGTCGGAGTATCCCTAAAATCGCGATAAATTTCAATTCGAAGCTGAAAAAGGAGGCAAAGAAAGAGACAGAGAGAGATAGACAGATAGAGAGAGATAAAGTTGGGAGGCGAGAGAGCGCGCGGGGGAAAGAAAATGAGAGCAAAAGCGAGCGAGAAAATAAAAAGCGGAGAGAGAGAGAGGACTTTTATCTCCGCGTTTTTCACGGCAAATCTGTTCGATGGAGGAAAATCGTCGCTCACCGAAATATATTTCCATCGACTCGATTGTCCGCGAGAGCGACTCCCCCATCACGGCCGGTAAAAATCTCTCTCTCTTCCCTTCGAAGAGAGGGAGAGAATCGTCGATTTTTCCCAGGCGCGCGGGGGCCCTACCTCCCCGTAATTTATTCCTTCCGCAAAAATCCGGGGGCGCCTCTCGCTTACGCGCGCGAGAGAGAGAGAGAAAGGAAGAGCTCGGCGCTCGGATAGGTTTAAGATAGTTCGAACCGGTCGAGCTGTCTGTCACTCGGCGAGGCGCTCCGTGTGCTGCTTGTTTAAGCGGACTACGCCTCTCTCCCTCCGTCGGCATACGCACGCGCGAGGAAGCCATTAGTCAGCTGCGCGAACTGCATACTGATATACGCTGGCTCAGCTGTAGTCCTCCGCTCCCTGTCCGAGCGGGAAAAAACCGTTCGCGCTGGACGAAGATCCGAATCGACGGATGCGTCACTTACAAATCCGAATAACGCGCCGCGAGCCTTCTCTTTTTTTTGGCTCGTCCGCCCGCTCTTCGCAGGGAATAAACGCCCGGGGCTCGGTGGAATTTCAGAAGCTGTAAGATTTGTTTTTACGCGCGGCTGCTCGATCAAGGAAAATTTCGGGATGTCATATTGGCCAATGTGAATGTGGTGATTTATTTCGATGTGAACAATTAATGACAAGTGTTAAAGATAAAAATTTTTATCAAATGTAACTAGTAGCCAATAATTTTCTGTTATTATTTCCGGCTAATTTTTTGCAGGGACATTTGGCTTTAATCAATGCTTGTTCATTTAAACTTTATGCAAATGCGTATTCCATAATTACTGGGATTCCGTAATGAAGGATTCGACGGACAATTTTTATAATTAGCTGCATCACTGTTTAACTTTTCGCGACGCCGAATTCCAATGCAATCTACATTTAATTTCGCAGCAAAATTCTCTCGCACGACACAAACGGACTGACGAAACTTCAACGAATATTTGTACTTCAAAATAAGCGTGTACATTTTTCTATTCAATGAATGCATAAAGAGAGGCGCTTCTGGTATTTTCTGCTAGAATTTTCTTTGTTATTCAGTTTCGTCAGAGGCGCGGAGGAAGAAGAAAACAATAGCCCCGACAGTAGAGAGAGGAACCGCAAAAAAAAAAAGAAGTAACAGTACAGAAAAGCAGCGGCAGAAAAATATTTACGAAGAGGAAGGCAGAGAGCAAAAGGGAGCGAGGCAGTGGACAAGTTTGTTCAGGGCAAATATTTACGCGAACGCGGCAAAATTGCGTCAGGATAGTCAATACAGAGGCTGGGAACGACGGCGATGAGTCCTTTCATGAGCTCGGAATTAGAAATTACACAACCGTACTGTGGTGCAGAGCGCCGCACTGCAACAGAATTAACTCGCTTCTATGCTCCCATTCCTGAGGAACTTGACTCGCTCGAAGCGGCCGGCAATCAGGAAATTCGTTTTTCAAAAACCAAGCTGCACCGTTCTCTCTCTCTCTCTCGCTTCGTTTCGATTTGCCTTTATGAGTCTTTAACAGCTTCTTTACTGGCCTTATGAGATACTCGTTCTGCCGGTAGAAAGTCGCCTTTTTTGCGCTGTTAAGAACGCTTTTGGTATTTTTATTAACGAGACAACCTCTTCGTACTTGATAAACTCCGCTTTTTTTTATTAAAAAATGTCTGTATTTATCCGAATCCGTTCGAAAAACAAAATTAATATTTAGTGGCAGTCTTTTAAAAATGTTATTTCAAAAAATAATCCGAACTGAAAACGTTTGTAATTTCAATGAAAATTTTAATTAAAACTTGTGTATAATAAGCGTTGACAAGCAAACGCAATAACGTGCTTCATTAAAAAATACAAGGCACATTAAAAAGCGTTAATAAGAGGATTTGATGCTAAATTATCAAACGCGCGATTTAACTGAAATATACAAAATCATATTAAAATGAAAATTTAATAAAAAAGCTTAAGACTTGGTGTAAAGTAATCTCGCTGGACTTAATGAAAATTTCTAACTTACAACGAGTTTGCACACGCTACTAATAAACTTGAAAAATTCGCTTAGCAAAGTAATTCAATTAGACTTTGAAATTATACTGCTTTTGGCATATGCCGTTTAAAACACTTTCGTGATTAAATTTTTATTCTATCAAAATGATTCTGCACAAAAAAAAATTAAAGCTCTACAAAAGCTTTACACGAGCAAGTTACACGGACTTCATTTTCAGACCGAACAACACAAAAACTCGTGCAATATGAATTTTAATGAATGGCGTCATTAAACCAGTCGGCAGAATAAGTCTGCTCTGGCTTATCAGGTCGAAATTAATAGAAGCAGCTCTTTCAACACACACGCTCTCATTTCCATAGAACCGCGCGCTCTAATCAGCAAAAAGTCTACGCCTAATTCCGTTCTTCGCGTACCGTCTCGCGACTTGGCTTTTTTTACGGAAGAACCGTCGTCATCCTTATACATCCGGCGGCTACGTCCGCGCAGCGGAGGCAAACCTCCCGAGGGGTAAAACCTCGGTAATTTAACGTCCTCCTCTTGGCTCTTTTTCCCTTCTTTGCCAGGCTGAAAAGTCGAGGTTGCTTCCCTCCGACGACGACTCGGGGAGGAACCTCGTTATATCTGCCGCAGAGGAGGAGAAGAAGCGACGAAGACGACTCGGACGAGATATTGTGTGTCACAGAGAGACTCGCAATCAGTGCGAGCTTCCGGAAGGAGAGAGGGAGACGGCAGCGCGAATCGAGAGCATAACGAGCGAGGGGACGAACGCCTCGATTCTCTAACTGGCATGTTTCGAGGTAACGATTCTCTCCCTCTCTCTCGCGCGCGCGCGCGGCTTTGAATTCTGCCGTGACTCGTATATCCTACGCGCCGGCGCTCCCGGTATTTTTCTTATGCGCGCGACACTAGAAGAGGCGGAAGGAAGGAAGAAAGAAAGGGGAAGAGTTCTAGAGGCGCGTTTTTCTCTCTCTCTCTCTCTCGCTGTGTATGCCTCGGGCTTCGATTGAATGGAGAGGCGGAGAGAGAGAGAGAGAGAGAGAGAGAGCAGATAAAGGTAAAGCTTTCAAGAGGAGGTTTACCCTTATTTCGCGACAGCAATTTGCATGAGCCGACGAAAATATTGACGAATTCATCGGAAATCAAGAGAGCGACGGTTGTTGGGATTTTTATTTTCTCTTTCGTCGTAAATCTCTTTTATTTAAAATATTAGACTTTTTTATTTTTGAACGGCTCCTTTAATATTTATTTTATCCATATTTTTCAAATCAAAAAAAGTCTAACTCGATTTTTGTATTACGTACATATTTAATCAGCAAGAAAATGATGTATAACAGTCTTCTGTATATTTACAGATTATACAGAAACTTTTGTCATAATTTAATGCCTTACACTTATCGTAATACTTTGGATAAATAGAAAAGTTTCCGCTTGTTCTTCGCCTCTATCCCATCCAACATACTTGGTTATTATTTCAGGGCTGTTTGCTAACACTTACACAGCTCATCCTCTAATCGATCTAATAGAATATTTCGTTCTCGAAGTAATCCCGCGATATTTACGAGCCAGACTATTTATACACTCCCCCAAGAATCTCGAGCTAATCTCCAGGAAAGTTGGCGAAAAGAGCAGGGATTTTGTAGGTTACGACGTGCCGACGTTCGAGCAAAGTTTCCGCGTCTGAATCGATATATACATTCCACTCACGCACTAATATAACGACGTGAAATCTGCAGTCAGGCCATCGAGCGATCGGTCCATTGTTCGTATCCGCCACTTCTCGGCCCCCTTCGAGGACGCACAAAGGGACTCTGCCGCGGCCGAGAAAGTTCGCCTGGATATTTCGCGGTGTACGCAGTGCACGAGTAAAATCCACAATACGTCGCGACCCGAGCCGGGTGAATAATTCAGAGCAAAAAGCAAAGTTTCCCAGGCACTTTTGTGATTTTCAATAAAGTTACCTCGGTAAAAAAGCGATTTCTCCGCTGTCAGGGCTTTTTCAGTGTTCGTTTCTTTTTCGATTAAAAAAGATTGTTGGGACTTTCTCGAGTAAACTCGATTTGTCTCTGTTATTTGCACGCAGATTTCCTGTCAAAGTCATTAATGTGCCAATAATTTCGCGTCCTACAATTTATGCCTTCGACGTATTAACGAGTGTAATTCAATGAACGTCGTTTTAGTGTTGAGCACTAATAATTTTAAATGTATTACTACCGGGAGATATTTTACTACATCCGACATTATTAATCCCCGTATATAGAGATATTCGTTTTGCACAATGAATTTTGTTATTAAGCGTAAAAAAGTATATATTTTTAAACATATTAATTCAATAGCAGTTACTTGGATTGATTGTGGCCGAATTCCAGCTCAAGACGACATTGCAGACTTTGAATTTAATTAAAAGTAAACAGAGCGGCCTTTGACAGCGGAAGCGAAGAATCGATGAATCATCAGGCTGATAAAACAATTCGGTGACGTATCCGTCTGTCAATCAATTTAATCGGCGCCCATATTTTTCCATCGAAATCCCCCGCCGCGACAACGAGAGAGAGAGAGCGTCGAGCGTGGTGTAAAAGTAAACTGGCACGCGCCAATCGGACATTCAAGCCGGATCGTTTTCCTACATTGGCTGACGTTATGAGCGACGGTTTGCCCGTAATTTAGGGGCAGAATTTGCAAGGGACAACGCTGGCGAGCCGTAGATTTCAATGCCATAACGCTTCAGTCCGCTGGCTCGGAATCTAGCGCGAGCATTAATCGCCAATTTACAGCTGCGGAGTTTTTTGCCCGGGTGCTCCGCTAAATCACGTTTTTTTCGTAATCTGAGCGCCGATGTCGATAATGGGGAAAGTACCTCGTCGTAAAATTCTTTTCCGGTGATTTATCGGAAATGTCAAACTGCGAAATAACTGTTGCGACTTGTTTACGTTTAAATGAAAGATAGGGCTGCTGCCGTTCATTTAACGCGGGGTAATGAATTTCTAATCGCAGCCGAGGCATACACTTGACAGTGACGGTTAGCTGGGTTGTAAATAACGTGATACACAATCGGAACTATAATTAGCACCAGTCTATTTACTGGAATAGTTAACAGTAATGCGAAGCATAGGCATACGTGGGTTGTAGCAAATATGAATTCGTAATTACATCTGTAGCTAATTTGGCAGCGACGCAGAGTTAATTGTATTTCGTGTAAGAACTTTTAACACTAAAAGACGCACGATTTTAGTAAATGATGAATTATTCGTTTGCAGTAGAAGAGATTATCAGCCAAATTTTCTTTTATAAATTAACTATAAATACTACGTGGATTTCTTCGTACTTTTGTAATGATTTTTTTTCCAATTCCTTGAAATACAAGATGCTTTAATAAATTTAAATGATTTATATTTTTATAGAATTTCGTAAATTCTTTGCAAGTAAATTTTTTATTTTATTGTTTCAATATTTCACCGGAATGCAGAAATGCTGTAAAAGCCTGCTATTTAAACTTTTATGGAATTCCCTTTTGAAATAGAGATGAAATCCCGAGTTTTCAGTTAAAAAAGCAATACAACCCTTTTACTAAAGTAATCCTAACATACCAATTTAATAAAATCTGAAAAATATAATTCTTAGATTATTCCTTACTTTTTTAACGAAAAGAAAAGGCAATGCCTATACTTTTTTTTTCAAATCCTTTGAGAGACGGAAATGGCTCAGTCGAGCAGAAACATCAGACCCGAAAGCGCATCTTAATTGGAATCGTAGGAAGGAGCGGTTTCCGCAAGCACGACAGCGGGAAAGAAAAAAAACATCAGGATGGAGGAGATTTCCTCTCGCTTGGCCAGGAGAAACTTATTTCGCTGCCATTTTCCTCCATATGTTCCTCGCTTTCCTCTCGCCTTTGCTACTTTGTAAATGGGTGACTTGCTCATCCATTTTAATCTCTCGCTCTTAGAGCGACTCGCTCGGGCGCAGAGCGGCCGAGGCTTCAAGCCCAGGAAAATATTGCCTACCAAACGGCGGGCTTCAAACCGCTTTCAGAAAATTTTACCCTCCCGCGAAAAAGCCCCCTCCGTGTTATTTATGACGCGGCGGTTTTACAAAGAATTATTTAGCGATATACCGAAAAATTTATTCGATGCATTTATTCAATGGATTCAACAAATCGAGCAGCTCGCGCCTCTTCGATATTTTATGAGAATTGCGCCGCTTATTTATGAAATGTAGATGTGAATAAATTCCTAGTTTCCGGTATTCGCAACAAGATGGGATTCGAAAGAACTGTTTTGTAAAATACTGTCTAGGTGGAAATGTAAAGAGCTTGTTAAAGAAATTTGAGATAAAATAATTTTTTTTAAAAAAAACGAGCGGCTTTTATAATTTTTAATTAAATAAGAACAAAGAATATTTTATAATTTAAAAGCTGTGCTTGCAGTTATATTACAGCATATAAATTTGTAATTCAATTATAGATTCAGTATACATTTTCTGTATTACCGATTTATTACAAAATATGTTTTCGTTCGATTATTAATTTCACAATCCGCATTTTACACAAGATAACGCTTTTAACGTTTACAAATTTACACGCCCAGTTTTTAACGAGAAAGGGGCTTTTATCCAGTAAAATCAATCAACTTTGATCAAATGATTGAAGCAGTAAACACATTCAGTCCACGAGACTTAAACAGGTTCAATCAGCGGACGAATGGAGAAGCTCTAAACTGAAATTACGGTCGCTCAGCACAGAGCAGAGCTGAACAGACCCGGAGCGTACTGTCCGAAGAAAGGAAGGCACGTCACGGCTGACCCTTCAAAGCCGAAGAGACAGCCGGGACTAACGGTCTCGGCAATGAGACAGCAGCCGACAAGCGAGCTGCCGCGGCAGCGAGATTAAACGCCGAAATGTACGCCGCGCGACACAGTGTCGATTTCGCATCGAACGAGCTCCTCTCGCGTTCGCGTTCGTGCGACCATCGCAGGGCGTGGCCGCGGCGGCAGCCGAGAATACAGGGGGACAGAGAGAAATCGAGCCGGAAACTCCTTTAGCGGCATTAACATTTCAAGGAGTCGCCCGGGCGAGACTGGTATGAGAAACGGCGAACCGATATCTGCCGCTCGGATTATACTAACTCGGAGGATCCGCCGCGTGCTCCCGCATCCACTCCGGGGATCAGTCGAGCCTGGAAAATTCCCCCTCTCCCCCTTTCCACCCACCGCGCACCAACCAGTCGATTCGCTCTTTTTCAAGCTCGAACTAACTGCGCTACCTGCGATTTAGCGCTTTTCTAGTGGCCACCGCGCTGTGTGGCCTGGGGCCAGATGCGGCGTGTATTTCCTCCGTTCGCCGCTCGAGCGGAAAATCAATCTTAGTTTCGAGAGCTTTTATATTCGCGCTGCACGATTCAATTGTCGGGGGGGGAGGCTGCCGCCGCCCCCTGCAGCTGCGTTATTGCGCTTTCGGAAAATCTAGTCGTGAATCGCAAAAGCTCTCTCCGCTCTCGCCTCCAGAATTGAAATCAGAATTATGCTTTTAGTTTAGCGCATTCAATTTCGCGAGAGAGACGAACTTCGAGATATATCGAACGCGAAGCCGTAAAGAAAATTCAACTGGTTTTATAATACGACGCGCCACTGCAAAGCGAGTGGCGCGTAATCCGGATTGGTGGACGGCCACTCGGGATAAACAAAGCAAAAAAAAAAAAAAAAAAAGAACACCAGTCCCCGACGAAAGAAAAAGAAAAATAGCCCGCGCCGCGCGCGCGGATGTAGGCGCGCACACAAACACGAAGCAGAGCAGCGGCGGCGGCATCGGGGGGGTTAACTTTTTCAACGGGATTTGGAAAGGCTGAAACACAACTTCTCTGGCGGACGAGCGCGAAGAGTAGGTTTGGCCGGAGCTGGATTTGGAGCTTCCGCGGGAATGGCGCCGAGTGGAAAGCTTCGTTACTCTCCGTCTGTCTTCCCCTCCCGCGCGCGCGCTCCGGAAAGTTTAACGATTACGGGGGATCAGACCGATCTCGGCCTGGCTTAGCAACTCTCCGAAACTCTCCGACGGGTCCCTCAGGTCTTCATTATCGGCCGGCCAACGAATTTTAAAGCAGAGCCGCCTCTCCGCGTCCGGCCTGCTGCACGAGTTCTTATGAATTTTATCCAATTATTATTGACGCATTAACCGACCGGATTAGGAGGGGGCTTCGATTTCAGAACTTTCGGAAGGGAGAGGGGGAACGGCCACGTTGCTGGATAAAACGATTAGTTGCGGAGTTATCGAGCCGTAATTGATGCGAGTCATAATTTACGAAAGTAGTTTATTATTTTTTTTTTTCAATGGAGAATTTTTGCTGTTTTTGCCTTTTCATCGCCGATCGATGCATTAAAGTTTAATTCATATCTTGGGTACCACAAAAAAGTATCTCTGTGCTGTATTGTGAAATACACCGATAAATCGCCGAAATTGATACTTTATTCAAAATTTATAACATTTTTTAGAATTGTAATAAAACATTTGATAAAAATCACTATTTACTAAGAAGTTGTAGGAAACAGTGCATAATCGTTTAATTGCGTAAGCTCATAAAACGAAAATGATTATTTGCAGAGATACCTTTAATATGGCACGTCCATCTGTTCGGATTAATGTAATAATCTAGAATTACCTGTAAATTTGGTGGACAGTGATCGAGGAGCTCCAGCATGTGCCTGATATTCTGCGCATCCTGGATTACGAAGTTCAGCTCCATATCGAATTCCCCGCCTACGAGCTGCAAAGGTAAACGATCCACGTTAAGGTTGCAGTCATCAATACACTGTAATTGCGTAATCTTTTTCAATGTGTAATTTAAAATTTAAATGGGGGAACTCGTTAAAAAAGTTAAATCAAACGGAAATTATATAAAAACGATGACTGGTCTGAATAACATTACCCATTCGCCTGTAAAAAGGTTTTCGCTCGAAAAGCAGAAATTTTCGCCAAGCTTATAGCTTCCAACGTTATTAAAATTACAAGAAACATTATCACTCGCATTAAGCGAAGAACCGGGTTTTACGCAAAGAGAACAGAGCTTGCAATTTTATAAAAGCTCTCCGTACATCTCGGCACCGCAGCGATGCGCCGGGGCTTTTTCTGAATTATTTAAATCCAAGCCGGTCTCCCGTCAAAGACACGGAAGCATCGGGTCGTCCAACTTTAATATCATATTCGCCGCGTCGGTTCGTCAGCGAATTTTGCCTCTCTTTTTTTCCCTCTATTCACCCAGCCAGACGTTCCTTTAATTTCTCTCTAACGGACATTCTTTTTCTCGGCGTATACGGGGATCCGCTCTCGGGATGTTCCTTTTTGCCTATAACGTCGCTCGCGCGTCTTTATTCTTTTAGCGCGGCGGCATTAACCCGACTCTCTCTCTCTCTCTCTCTCTCTCTCTCTCTCTCTCTCTCTCTCGCTGCATTCGAATAAAAAAGGTGAATGCTCCCGAGCACGTTGCACTGCTCCGGTTTCCCATTAACACGGAAAATCACGTTGACTGCACGATTCTCTCTGTGTCCGTGCAGTATAAACTCGGGCGCGTTCCACTGCGCCGCCGCCGCCGCTGCAGCTCCACTATCCGATAGATTCACGAGGGCGAATTCTCTTCTTTTTTTTTTTTTTCTGTCCGACCTTTTTGCGAGCGCTCCGGGTTTTTGGACACTTTTAGCACGGCACTTAACCGACGAGGTACGAGCGAGTCTTTTATATTCTTTTTAATTGCTGGCGGATTAGCGCTAATGAAAAGCGCGGCTGCATGGATATTTAAGGTAATGAGACGCGCTAAGGTTGCAATTATTTAAAAAGGTGTCGGAGCAAATTGTATGGAGAAGGGATGCTTTTTTTTTAACTGGGTGCAATTGAATCTTCCTCGCCGTTTTTTGAATCGGGACTACTTTGCTTCGCGAGGATTTTCATTCGACAGTTTCTGTGTACATTTAATGAAGTTTCTATTCTCGAAAGCTTTTCGGGAGAAAAACTAACATAATAAATTTTATTTAGCCACTTTTGTCAAACCTTACAGATAATTTTTCAAATTATGCTAAAAATACTTTTTAATTTTTGACAGAAATAAATTCGAGTAATTTTTGCATTTTAATACTTAAGTTAAAAAATGAAATTCTATCTGCGAGAAAATGTTGAAAATTCCCTGAAAAATGGACGAAGCGTTAGCAAACAAGTTTAATAAAATGCAAAGCAGACCGAAGAACATTTGAAGCAGTACGTGCTCTTTTGCATCTCGTAATTGAAACGAATCTTCGCAAAAAATCTGTTTTATTAATTATAATTTAATTTTCATCGCTGCAAATCGCCCAGGAGCGATAAAGCCAAGCCAGAATAATTCCTCGCCCGACGCTATAAAGAATCCGGCAAAAACGTGCCCGGCGAGTAAAATCAGGAACATTAACATGAAATTCTAAAATACGCGTACGCTCTGCTTCTTTCCTCGCGAAAGCGAGACCCTTGACGTCGGCGGCGTGTATTGCTCGCTAACCGGACGCCGCCACGGAGAAGCGCTTAATTTCCGGGCAGCATTTCTCCTCGTAGCCTCTCTTTCTCTATTTTCCCTGGACGCCTCGGCATCCCGCTTCGATTCTTTGTATCCTCTTACTCCGGCCTCGTCTTTATCCCGGCAGCTCGGCCGAGCGCAAAAAAAAAGTCATTATTTTCCTCTTTCGATCGGTTGCGCCGAGCGCGCATTTCCCTTTGCCATCCATCATAAATTAGACTTTGGTATCGGGACCGCCGCCGCCGCCGCCAGCGCGGTAAATGCGCTTTCGTCGCCCTTTAAATTTGCGCTTCGCTCGCTCGATCCGATACCCGAGCGAAAAGTTTATTACAGTTTAAGAGCGATACGAGGATGAATTTAACTGGCGCCGCCGCCGACTCGCCGGCTTCCTGCGACGCGCGCTCGAATGATTGCGGAGCGCCTCGAGTTTTTCTTTGATGTATGTAAGCGCTTTTAAGTGAATTTTAAATTCAATGTCGGCGCGCCTTCGAGCTCTCCAAGTATTTATAAATACGTGCGGGTTAAACATTTATTTAGTATTTTTGTTACTTTGTTTAACGGAATCGATGAAATTTCCATAAATATGATGATTTGTTTTATTTTGATTAAGCAATTAAGAAAGTTCGCTTGAATATTCAGAATCTTTCTCTATTATTTATCACCCGCTCAAGTTAGATAACAAAAACTTGGTTACAGCAATAATGAGAGTGAAGTCTGCATTTTCTAATTACGAAAGTTAATTTAGTCGTCTCTATAACTTGCGCGCTCAAAGTTTCGCCGCGGCTCCGAAAGTATTAAGAAATAAGCAGAAATTTACTTATTCTCCTCGTAAACAAAGGATTAAATTTCGAAGCAGTTTATAACGAAAAAGTATTTTCATAAGTGACTCCGCTCTCCGCAAACTTCATTCGGCGCGGATTCGAGTGTAATTACGATGCCGCTCGAGAACGTCGTTAATTTGAAAGTAACGTCGCCCCAGAAACGTGCAATTTCTAGACGCTAGTCATTGAAAGAGAAAGAGAGAGAGAGAATTTGGACAAAGCTTTTCGCTAGCTGCAGACTCTCTCTCTCTCTCTCTCTCTGCCAAGGCGAGCAAACCGCGTAATAAAACGAGTTTGCCGCCAAGCGAGGATAACTTAGATAATTATACCTGCGAACTGGAACGAGCGCATAAGACTCGGGGAAAGCTCGACGTAACGTGCGAGCAATAGAAATTCAAGGGAGGGATATAGATTTATTCGGTTGAAGCGCAAAGCTTGACAAAAGGGGGGAGAATTTAAATCGAGGGGGGAGTCGAAGAAAGCTCGAAAAAAAAAATCGGAGAAGCTGAATGTGTCGGGGAGGATTAATTCCCGTCTTAATTAAATCTGAACCTTTGGAGAATAGTTCGCTACCTTGAGATACAGCCGCTCGTAACTTGGAAGCGTTTTCTTTACTATTCAGCATGAGTCTTTGTCCACTTTCATCTCATTCTTTCATTGTTTTCCTCTTGGTTTAATCAACAGAATTGGCGGACAGTTTCTTTTTTTTTTTTTTTATTTACAATTTATCCTTCGTTCGCATTTTAATTGTCCCATTTTTCCTTCGAGCTTTAATCCCTTCGAATCTTATTTTGTTAAGGTTTCTTTCAGTGAGAGCTCTGTGGCACGAAATTCGTTAGATCAAATAGCTGCGCCGAGTAAATTGCAAGCGGCTTTCATCTTTATATCCGTGTTAACGAGACAACGTATTGATCGGATACTCTGTTGGTAATACATTTGATATGTATTATATACCTGCGCACTTGTGCTTTTTCTCATTATCTTCTCACGTTACAAATAATCTACTGTATGGCACTAAGATGGGATTGCAAATTTCGGACTTAAGACCTCTAGTTTTTATGTACGAAGAATGTTGAAAATATAATTACAATAACTAATATTTACAAACACAACGCGAGAATATGGTAATAAAGACAATTTTCATGTTCTTAACGAAGGTTCCTCCATTTTAATTTAATAATATTTATTAGAATTGAAAACACCAATACGAAGCAGTTTAAGTATTTAATATCTGATAGTTTTTAGGTTGATTAAACTCTATTTTTAAGGTACGAATGCGGTTCCAAAAACCGTTTATTTTAGAGAAAATTAGACCATTTGCGAGCAGTGACCGAGTAAATGGGTCTTCCATACTCTAAAAACGTTTTCAATTTCCGCCAGTGATACAACAAATAACCAAGTTTATATCGAAAACGGTACTTTTTTTATACCTGGAAATACGAACAAATAACTCGAACTTTTTATTTACTGCAATACTCAAGTCACGTGCAATAATTTTACGAATATCGCCATGATGCACATTTCATACCGTTTAGTATCTTACAAAAATTTGGCCGCGTTCCACGCGGAATCTTTTTTATTACGCCATGAACGCTAATAAAAGTACCGAAAATTGCAATTTAAAACCCCGCTCTTAAAAAGCAGCGCCCAATCGATATATCGAATTATTCGCCAGTCCTCTTTAGCAAACAGTTCGGCCGAATTCGTTTTGATAAAGAAAAAAGGGAAAAAAAGCAAGGGCAGCCAGCAGCCTCGTAAAAATCACTTAGCAAATAAAAATATCGATAGCGGCGCCCATTTGGGCGACCGAAATTCACTCTTCCGAACGTCGATTTCGACAAAGAGAGTGAGAGAGAGAGAGAGAGAGACCGAATAAAAGAAAAGAGATGCTCGTTCCCGGCAACAGTTGGAACGGATTCCTCCGGAGAAGCAGAGTTCCCCTGTGTGTCCCTCGTACGAGTCTCCCCGTTTACGGCCAGTCGGGAAAATAATTAATCCCCCGAGGAAAATAAGTCGGGCGGGCCTGAAAACTTGTGTGTGCCGCATTATTATGGCTACGGCTCCGAGTTATTGTTATCTTGCGGGCTGAGCCTAAGCTTTGCTGAGTCTGGAAAACGGCGAAGCGGTTTGGCCGAGCGTTAATCATAGAAATAGGCGGCAGCCGCCTGTCGGAGACGGGGAGATTATTTTTTACGGCCACTTTGCGCCTGTCAATGTTTAATAACGCATGAAGCCTACCACCCTCGGCGAATGTATTTACACGTCGTCTCGTGTGTTTTTATTCTCTCGAGAATTTTACGACTTAGGCGTCTATAAATTTTACGTGCTTTCACTTATCATAATATTTCTATCAACAGCTGAGCAGATATTTTGTAAAATTATAAGTTCGTTGAAATTAATGCGTGTATAGATTCTGAGAAGTTTTTTAAAATTATTCTAAAATGAAATTTATTTTATATTGCATGCTTTTTTATTTTCTAAACACTGTTATTAAGATTAAAAGTTATTAAAATCGTTAAGGTACTTAAAATATTCTGGAATAAATAATTATTGCACCCAAGAAAATGTAAAAGCTTTTTTATTATTATATTTTTATTCAATAGAAAATTAGTATTATACTTCTAAAAGACTAAGAACAAAAGTCTTTACAGATTTTTTCTACTAAAAAAGACGCACACATAATTTAATTTTATTGTTTTATTAATTAAACTCATGCTCACACCCGCATAGGTAAGTCTCTTTACTCACGTGATCCTTCGTTGTTTTTACATGTATATATCCAATTTCTATAGTCTAACCGTCCGCAATATGCCCAGTGCTCTTGCTTTTATCGAAAGATTTCGATGAAGGGAACATACAACCACGAACAATCCTCGTCGATTGTCGTGTTGTCGCTTACACAAAATTTATTTGCCGAAATTAAATTAAGATGGACAATAAAAAATAAACCTCGACCTGTCCTTTCATTCAAGCTATAAACTATAAACTTTACTTTAAAGGAGGATGTCCACGCCTCATATAAAAATGGTCCCACTATCAAAAACTGCGGAAACTCTGAGATACGTAAAAAAACATTTTATGTGATTTAGAGCGCTTAATAATCTTTAATTTCAACAAAAAATTTATATAGGGAAAGACAGGGAAAAAAGAATTATAAGGCTTTAAACTTTCAAAAATATAAGGTTTTCAATAATCTTCAATACTTAGAGGCAGCTTGCCATTAGTATACAATAAGCAGCTTTTCCATGTTCCAGTTCATTATTCAACGAAAAAGTTATTAAGATTACAACGAAAGATTATTTATGAATGAAATTTGCCTACAACTCTCGTTAAAGCAGCTTTTTAGTATACAAATTAATTGGGATAGAAAATAAGCATCATAATACGATATTCACGAAGAAAGTATTGATAAAAAATTCATAAAATTTTTATTTACGATCCCAAGATTTTTTTAAGCATTTAAAAATGAAACGAATGCCACTCGAACATTTAATTGAGACGTTACTCGAACTTTTGAAAAATTCTTCAACAATAACATCCCAAGGTAATTACGCATTTCAATGACTCCAAAGCCAAAGAAACCCAAAAAACGTTCGCCCATAAAGTTCGAAGCAAGAAAGCTCGCCGCGCAAAAAAAAAAAGAAGTCGGCGCCCTTTTTTTTTACAGCGCAATTCGAAGGAGCCCGGAGAGCGCTCGGAGCCTCGTTCGCCCGGGAAACTAAATCTGACGAGGAGCGAGTAGCACGGAAAGGAATTAAAGAGAGTCGAGCGGAAACCTCGGGCAGAAACGAAGAGAAGGAAAAGCGGGGAGAGACTCGAATTAGAAAGCGGCCAGTAAGACAGCCGCTAATTGGGCGGCCACTCGGTTTTACACCTCCTCGCGGTTGAAGTTTCCGCCCGGCGAAAATCTGCTTGTTCAGCGCTGCAGACAGCGAGCCGAATTCGGCAACCCCGGGGTTATTGCCAGCCGTTAAGTTGACGTTGATCTCGTCAAACTACCGGGGCGGGGGGAGGGAGCCCCTCGGGCAGAGAAAGAGACGGCACGGAGGGAGCTGTACCCTGTCAGTTAACTTTCAATATCTTTCGGCGTCGACTGTCAACGAGCACTGTTGCGAGCGAGTTTTCGGGATCGATTTTTTTTTAATATTTAAGAAGAAGCGGTAGAAGAACGCTCTCGACTTTGATGCCGTTCGCTTTTATCTAAATTCGCGTCAAAGTTGGTCGAATGTTTTTATGATTTTATACCGCGGTTTTGAGCCGCAATAAAAATAAAATAAAACGTTATTTCTGGCTGATTAAGAACAGAAGAGGATTAGGGGGGGTCTCGTAAAATATAAAAGTTTGTTAGAGGAAAGAGATAGATCTGATTTTTGAAAGCTCACTCAGGCGTTTTTAGAGAAGCAGAAATATTCGTTATCAGAGAGCGACGAAGATTGATACGCTTTGTACACGAGAACAATATGAAAAATAATGGGTAGGATTTTTGTAAGCATACGGGACTGCGCGCTGAGCCCGAAAAAAGCTCTCATTGTTTTTAGTCCTTTCATCGCGGATTTCTCCTTTATTTTATCAAATAAAGCCTTCATGCTTTCGCTCGTTCATCCCGATATTGAGACCCCCAGTTCTTGTTTCGCGCTGTTCGCGCGGAAATTTCTGATCGAGTTACCTCAAAGGTATCCACAAGTATGTTTGGAAGCTCTGAACGGTTTTCAATAGCCTCTTGGAAAACGTGCTACTTGTGCGCTCATTGACTTCTCTGCGTGGCAGAACAATGAGTACACAATAAACAATTGCGCTTTCATAAAGTTTCGATTTCGAACCCGGATTTACTCTAAATCTTCAAATTTTACGTTCAATTGTGTGTTTGATGATTGTTGAAAGTGTTGAAAAAAAAAAACTAGCGACTAAAGTCGCGTTTGTGAATTTTACTTACGTCCATAAATTTTTATCTCGGACGTTAAAAACTGGAAAACTCGTTTTTGAAGCTTTTCTTCAAAACACTGTACAATACGAGCTTTATAATCTACTTAACATTTTTAAAGAAATAATATTATTACACTTGGCGTCTAAAGCTTTTATAAATAAAAAACTAATTAAAATGGCATCTCAACGGCCTCTAATGTCCGGTTATAATGAGAATACCTCGCATTACTTTCTGCGCAAAAAACGGGGGTTCGCGCACATATCCCACAAATGGCAAGACCCTAATTACAAAGAAACAAAGGCAGGACGGTAGCCGCGGCGGTCGAGAGAGGGAGAAAGGGGCAAGAATTAAAAAGCAATCAAAACTGCGCATTCCCAGGAAATGAAGGAAAAGTAGGAGTGGTGGGAAGGGGGGCGGGGGGGAGGGAAGGAAGAAAGAGGCAGGAAAGGACAAAGTCTGGCGGGTTTTCGCGTTGCCTCGGTAATTAGCTAATGCGCCGCGGCTCTTCTCCTCTGTTTAACGCGGCCGCAATCGTTAAGCCGGCCGCGCTTATGGAAACAAACGGAACGTGATCCGCGCCAAGCCCATTGCTTATTCATTCGGCCGCTCGTAAATTTCCTTGCGATTTTTTTCTCCCTGCCTTATCGCCGTGTGTGTTTGTGCGTGTGTGCGTATGTGCGTGTGTGCGGCGATAAAAAGAGCAAGGAACGAGGCATTAACGGGCCACGTTTTAGACTTGCCTTTTTTCGCCGCTCCTCTTGTTCTCCCCTTACTTCTTTGTGCCTAGCCGGTTCGGTATTCATATTTAAGTAGAGCTGTGTGAGGCTATCTTGAGCTTCCTTAAGTCCCTTCTAATTAGGCCGCCTACTTCTGCGAAAGCCAAGTCCCGGTACTGGATTTATGCGCATTGTTACCACTTAGAGACTGTCGTAGAAGGCGTCCCTTTTTCTCTCTCTCTCTCTCCCTCTCCTCCCTCTTTCTCTATTTCTCGGTCCGCAGCTTTGAGCTTTAGTTGATTGTCGCGCGCGCACGGCTGAGCTTGCGACCGGGCTAATAGGGCTTGCTATGGTATCGTAAACCAGCCTTCGGGCACGTCTCGCGGTTCCGATGGTTAAACCGTTCTTCCCAAGTTTCTCGGAAAATTTCATTGTTACCGCCAACCTACTTGTTATAAAACAATTAGAAAAAAGTACTCGTCAAAAGATGGAGAATTAACTTCACTCGCTGAAAGTGGAGTCTTTTTTTCAGAATTTTTTCTAATCCTTTTAATGAAGTACGTTGTAATTAAAAGAGCCTTTTTAATTTTTAATTTTCTTTAAACAAAATAATGGCTTTGTACTGACTTCTCACGCAAATACCCCGCAAAACATTTTAGGTTTTAAAATCATATCACGGAGAACTGCCTCCTCCAAGCTAATTACCTAATTCAAGACTCGCTACTTAGCAGCGCGTAAGGGAAACAAAGGCACTCGCGGGCGGAGAGTAATGCATAATCCCACGACCGCTTAGCTCCCGCTGCAAAGACGCTCTCGTCTCGCATTTGCATCCGTCTCGAAGTTTAGCGTGAAATCAATCCCCCGACGTAAAGACGGGGGCGTACCTGCATGCGTGGCGCCGCGAGCCGAGAGCGCTCTAATGAAATGGTGACAGCTACGGTAACTTGGGCGTCCGCGAGTCTTGCTTGCAAAGGAACAATGCAGGTGAAGCTCGAGATTTGCCGACAAAAAATTTCAAGCTTCAAAGGGGATGCTGCTGGTTATACTCAAAGGAGATGATAGGCTGTTTGTTTTATTTAAATTGTTGCCGTTGTTTTTACTTTGCATATTCTTGAATATTAGAGAACTGTTTAAGCTTCATTTTAAGGATTTAGTGGAACGGCGGTTTGCGATTGACAATTTTCACTTGGATGCTACGCAAAAACTGATGAGTTTTAAAATAGAACATCTTATAAAACAATGTTTTCTTGGCAACGACAATGAAAAATACGTGTATGAAAATGCATTTTAAAGTAGGGTTGAGTTGCATAAATTTTAGTACACAGCCGACAAATACGTTGTTTCTCTGCCGCACTGCCCATTACTTACAGCGATTGCAAAGATAAATTGTAGCAGCAATATGTAAGCGCGTTGTTTTGCTTCCCCACGCTTTACCAACGCGAGACGTCGAGTAAAATTTATTCTGAAATAAGCTTTCGATACTTGTAAATAACCTTTGCGAGAACGAACGCGAAATTTCTCACGATAAAATTGTGAACAACTGCGCTGTATCAATAAAAGAAAAAGAAAAGGCCACTTTTCTACAGCACATTTGCAAGAAGCTTCCGTGCTCCGACTCCCGACTATATTTCCTCCGTCGGAAAAATGTCTCTCGCAGGCAACTGAGCTGCCGACAAATACCTCGGCAAGTTGTCGCGCGAGGTTCTTCGAGCATTCGCACTGTCGCTCTTATCTGCGCGGGGCGCGGCGTTCACTTGGAGCCGCGCGCTTCCGCGTCACTCGTCGAGATTCGCTTAATTAATGAAACTCGTGACAAGCCAGGCCGCGCACGCAGCGCGCGCCACTTACGGCGTAACGAGGGTTGACGCGCGTCGCGCGCTTTCATAAACAGCTGAATCTTGGCTTCGACGCCTAACTTTCGCCGTGCGGTGTTAATCGAGAGCGACTCCAGTCGCGGGGAAATGCATATGTAATATTTAGCAGTTGTTCAACTGGTTCAGGCTGGAACTCTGGGTCTGACTGGTGCGTTAAATGGATTTGGCTAATGTTCGCGTGTGATCGCTTAGTTTTTCAATAAATTTAAAGACCAATTCATTTTAGCTGATATTGTATAGAATCACGTTGAAATAAGCTAGTTTTTTTCTTAGTTTGCTAAGTATTTATCTGAAGTATTAATTATTACAAATAACTAAAACGAATTTTGCCGCTGTAAGCTGAAATTTCTAAAGAAGCGGTTTTTAACTAGAATCTAAACTTTTATTTTTATATTCACGCTTTATCCTTTGCGTCGATTCATTTTTTCGTGCATGTATTTTACAACATTAAGATGAAGGCAGAAAATTGTATAATATTACTATTATATAATTTTAAAAACTTGAATGTAAGCTATTTTTTATTTAAAATAACGACTTCTTTCGACTGCATCCGAGCGAGGCAAAATTATTCGATATAGACCTTTTCCGTTGAAATTTCAATTACTTTAAAAGAGCGAGAATAAGAACGACGAGCTCGTACAAGGATGTTTAGCGTGAAACGAGAGACTTCTAAAGCGCAGCGCCATCATACTCCAGGAAACTGCGTTTTTACGCGGAAGAACTTTATTCAGCGCGTCGCATATAATGTAGACCCCACCTCCTTTTCTCTCTCCCGCTTCTTCCTTCAGCTCTGGAACTTTTTCAAATGCACCCTCAGCGAGAAAATTGCGCGCGCATCAGTGTCAGATATCGCGCGCGCGCGGCTGCGAAAAACGGAAAGGAGAGTCCGATGACTCTCGACAAAGCGAGAGTCGAACTTCCGTCGCGCGCAGCTCAAACGCCCAGCCACCGCCGAAATAGCGGAGCAAGAGAGAGAGAGAGAGAGAGAGAGAGAGAGAGAGAGGGCGGACAAAGTCGAAAGGAGAAATTCTCTCTCTCTGGCCCTGAACGCAAAGGGAGCCGCGAGAGCGGAAAAAGAGCTGCAGCGCAAAGAATGTTGAAATATGCCAAGTTCGTTCGATCGCAAAATATTGCTTTTGCCGGCCCTTCCGCTGCCGCTGGTAAGTAGAAAAGTTTTTCGCGCACACATATTCGGCCGCGCGCACCGGAATATTCGATTTCGAGTCTAGGTGGAGGTAAAGTTACCGAGAGCCCTGCCCTTCAAGCCAGAAAAAGTGAAAACTCGACACGACACTGACTTGACGTGCGATTGGCGCTCTTTTCTTTTGCCGCGCGTAATGTTTTTGGAGAGACGAACAAACGGAATCGTTAACCGTGTGATTTCTGAACAAATGCAAGTGTAAATGTTACCATCTGATTGTTTGTTATAGAGAGGAGGAAAATTAATACACTCAGAAAAAGAGTCCTCTTATATGGAAATTATTTTCCTTTGAATTCAATCCGCTCATTATAAATAGGTTTTTCCTTTGAGATCAAATAAAATCTTTTTGA
>JAWWEO010018741.1:0-21613 GCA_035582975.1 Ormyrus labotus
GGAAAAAATACATAAAAAACACTTGGGTGGAGTCGTGGACCTCCATCGGCCACAAAACCCCTTCTGCTCCCGCACTAGCAATTTTAAAGCCAAATAATAGCTTCATGTAAAATTGTACTTCTTGTAGACTTCCAGCGACATTCAACCAAAACTACAAGATTTGAGAAATCGAATACAGAAAGAAAAAGAAACATTGCAACCTGTCGTTGTGTCATTTGTGATCATTTCTATCTAGTTAGTACGTGCTTAGAAGCGATAGAATTAGCTTTTAAGATATTTTTTTGTTTGGATTTTATAAATATCCGAAAAATTCTGAAACCATTTGGGTTTTTCCTCAAAAGGTATTGCTAGATATTCACTTACGGTTTGATGTTGTTAATGTACAAGTAGGCATTTTATTAGGGCATATTCAAGATACGTTAAATGACTTACAAGTATAAATATTTAGTATAGATAAAAAATTTAAGCATTGCAAAATATAGATTTACTATAAAAGTAAACTTGCAAGACTAGTTATAAACAATTGATGTTATTTGACGTTTTAAAAGTGTATGTAACGGGATGGCCCAGCTGAGCTGTCCCGTGCGAGAGAGAGGTAGGTAGAGAGAGAGAAAAGAGCGAGAGCTGCTCGCGAGCTGCGCGCTAAGAGCTGCGCGCGCGGCCCGCCGCGTGGCGAGCGGCGACCGCCATGTTACGCACTCTCCTCGCCGGTGTAAGCGGGAGAGGCGCGCGCGCGCAAGGTTGGGGAATCTACTTTGCGCCCCAGTTCTCTGGCAGCCATTGATAGCACCGACGCGTGCATCTTCCAGCTCTCGCTTTCCCCCGCCGTTTATCGTGTCTCGAGTGTGTGCTGTGTGTGAACGACCGGTGGAGGCGCTTCAGCCCCACTCCTGCTCCCCGTGCAGCGTAGCAGACACTGCAGCCACCTCCACATCGGCCGTGAGAGCCGGTTATCGAGCGGACGAGAGAGCAACCGGCGAGCTGCCATTTTTGGCCCCGGCAACTGCCAGAGAGAGCGAGAGAGACAAACGCTATTGTTCCAGCATTGCGTTCGTGAGGCTGGCCAGCCCAAAAGTAGGTTTTGCTGATTTTGTTTCGCGGCGACATTTAGCGCGCTTGCTCAGTCGTTATCACGGCTAAAGCGAGGATCAGCGAAGATAATTTCTCCGGTGCGGACCCCGGGAAGGCCGAGGTTCCGAGCGGTTCGGCAGCGGCCGAACCCGACCGATCGGCTCCGAGTGCGCGCGAATCAAGTCTCGGCCTGCGCGTTAAAACATATTTCTTTTCTTTTTGTTTGTTTTGTTTCTTTAAATTTAATAAACGATTCACGCACTCGGCGTGAATCATACTTCATTTTAAACGCGTGTTTTAAATTTATTGAGCGAGTTCCCAACCCCGAATCCTCCCGTTACCGACGTACGATCTTTCGTGGTTTTCAGCTAGTCCGGCAGAACGAGGAAACAGCTGACGGGGTTAAAAGCTGCGCAAGTGAAGAGAGGCGCAGCGTTGTATACGGTCAGGCCGTGGTGTGAAGGAAACACCCGGTTCTAAATTAGAATAAATAGAGAATATATATTAATTTTCAACAAAAGTTGCCCCGTTACAAAGTTTGAAAATATTGTTCTTATATAAAAAAATTATTAATTTCGTTTTATGAATAAATCATATTTATTCATATAATATATAATATTGTTTTTGCAAGTCTTCATAATTCTTAAAAATTATTTAAAAAATGGGAATTACTGATTGTTTATATTGCCAATGCAACTTTGATAGTTGCACTTCATTATATGAGCATATTTCTAAATATCAGAACAAGATATAGAAACTTGTGTTATTTCTAACATTGTACAATTGTCTAATGGTTTTTGGTATATTCAAAAACATTGGATGTAGCGCTAATTATTAAAAAATATGTTATTAAAAGTATTTTCATTATATTAAAATAAAGTTTTAAAATTTCATATTGAAGCGGTTTTATTATCCTCATTAAACAATTCAAATATCATTAAAAATTCAAAAGGTAAATAAAAATAAATTTCAATTCAAAATTTTTTTCTCTATTAAATGTTTCAATTGTGAAACTAGATGGCGATCATATACTCGCAAGTGGCAGGAATTCGTTTCGATAAATATATAATAGAATTCATCGTTGTCATTTGTTATCGATCGAGCGATACTGCGACATTGCGAGAATTGTAATAGGTTAGGTTTAGGTGTATATGTAAAAGCGAGCGTTGCGTTAATATTAAATAATTTATAGAAACAAAATAAAATGTTACAAAGTAGAGTTGCATCGTTGCATCTAATTCGTTAACAGCGTTACAAATCCGTCTTTCTCTCATCTATCAATTTTTTTTAATTTCGTAGCAAATTTCCTTTTAATAAAAATTAAAATCTAACTAATAAAAATTACTATATTGCATATTAAAAATTAACAAATGAAGTTAATAAAAATTATTATATTACATATTAAAAAAAAGTAGGTGGTCTATACCCCAATAACACAAGAGCAGCAAAATAGAGCAAAATAACAGCAATATGCCAGCAAACAGCAAAAACGGACGCAGTTTTGCATCAAATTTATCTAAAATTGCAACCTGTGTTATTGGGGTAATTTTTATTACATTTTTTATTAATATTTAATATATTCAAATTTTAGTATATTTTATTATAAAATTTAGTTGACTGCGAGTATGTCCTCCCATTGCTAAATAATATAGTAATTTTTGAACTAATTTCTTGTAATCATTATTAAAATATTTTTCTCCGTGTATCAGCATTTTTTATGTCGGTGGAGCACGAACGAGATTCAGCGCCTTCCGCACCTGTATGTACGACCGTGTCCATAACTTAATTCAGACGGTGATAATTTGAAATGGTCACTCATACGTTTCTTTAATCTTGTCTGGCGAACATAAATTCCGAAATAAATGAATGAAAAAAAATGGAAAATTTGAATTTTCCCAGTTCTCGAACAATTTTTTTATTATCTAAAAAACTATACCACGTGCAAACGTTTTATTGGCGTTTTATTAACCATTTTTTACGCGCAATCGATTTATCCAATAATATTTAATGATTTTTCATGTGAGAAGCCAGCTTCCCAGAGCCGAACGTGGAATTTCCCTAATTGGGTGAATAAAATCCAGAAACGCGAACTTCTTATCGTTTTGGGAGTTGGGATTACGCTAGACTGAATTTTTTTAATGATTTAGTATTTTTATTACCCAAATTTATAAAATTAATTTTTTACTTTAATTTTGTTTTAAATCAACAAATTTTAAAATATTTTTTATAGTACGGTTTATCTAATTTTTTTTGTTAAATTCGGTCTTATTATTTAGGAATAAGAGTTTAGTTGATCATGATAAACATTCGTCACGCTTAAAATTTTGTACAAAACCTATATTTTGAAATTCAAAAATCTTTGGAACCAAAATATTAGGAATTTTTCATTCTTTTATAATCTTTTATTAAAGGTAGTAAGTTTCTGGTTATTATTAGCAACGATGAAAAGGCTTTTAAACTGACGTTCAAACATGAAATTTAACAGTAGAGAGCTTTTAAAAATATATTTTGGACCTTCTGACATAGAAGGGCGTTTAAATCACAAACGTGCGCATAAATCAGGTTTGTTTACTAATACGTTTATAAAAGTTAGTATATCAACCTAGACGGAATTGAATATTTTATTTAATTTAAAAAGAAATTAATTTTAATTGTAATATGCAGATCCAAAATTTTTATTTGTTGACACCAAATAGTGCATTGTTAGTATGCATTTAAGTCAAATAAGATATAAGTTAAAATTATTATATAAAATGATCGATTAATTCATTTTAAGGTTATAAATTTTTGTATGATATTAATGAATTCCAATAAACTATGAAAAAAATTTAATATTACAAGAAAATGAGTAACCGTTGGGGGTAGTGTTGCAAATATGCAAAATTAGATTACTGACCAGATTATATAAGTAAGTTATTAAGTTTTAAATTTCTATGTATCTCACTGTTATAATGCACTATGAGTTTTGACTTAAAATCTTTACAATAGTTTGTTAATAAACTATCAGTAAACAAAAAACATTAGTTTCTCAGATGAAATGTACTCCAGGATAAATAAATTTAACTCTAACTTTATCCTTTTCAAAGATAGATTCATTAAAAGCATTGAAATTTAGACTTAACTACTAAATCTGAATAATTCTATTACCTTATTTAAAAGACTTATTGCATTTATTTTAGAAGAAAATATTTCATTTTATTTTTTTAAATTTATAGAAAATAATATCTATCTTATTAACTCAATGCTCTTATACTTGAGATATTTAATGTATTTTAAATATATGCTTTCAAAGTTTATTTCATAAATTTTCTCAAAAATAGATTATAAAAAAAATATAATTAATGTTTTAAAATGAAAAAGTTTTAAGAAAAATTTCTAACTTATAGAAAAATATTATTTTATACAAAAAACATATAAATTTGTATGTTTGTTTATAATATAAACTACCATTTTCACAATAAATTTGCATACGAAGAAATGTATGTGATAGATTAATTTTTCAATAAATATCATTTTATAGCAATACAAATATAAAAATTAGAGTTTATTTCTTATAATTTTAGTTTTTTTTCAAATAATTAATTAAAAAAATTAAAAAATATTAAAAAATTATAATTATATAAAGTTATATCCTTTGAAAATATCTTAACTATTAATAATATTTATTGCCTCTTACATATTACTTACTACTTTTTTATATTGCTCATCAATATTTTTTAACCATTCAATTATAGTATAAAATAAAAAATTATTTAATTTCTTAATTTTTTAATTAAAATGTAAAGGTTATACAATTCTTAAAGCTTACCAAAACATTTGAATCCTTCACTTGACATTTGAATTTCTACTCTAAGATTTGTTTAGTAACAACTAAAACCTTAATTCAATAGATTATAAAATGATCTATAAATTAAAATTTCCATTTCTAAGTCTCAATTATGATCAAATCAATGTAATATAAAGATATTCAGTGCATTGAAACATTATACAGTATGACATTGCTTAATGAATTTCTTCTTTAGTAAAAATAATGCCTTGATTTCCATATTTTTTTAATACTTTACAAGCGGATTTTCCGATCAACCAAATGAATTTTCAGTGAGATTTACAACTGGATATCATCGTCAGACTGATTGCTGATCAAATGTGTGGAAGAATTTTTAGATAAAAGAGGTGAATTTTTAGTAAAATTTTCATCTAGATCATATCCTGATAATAGTATAATATATATAATATTTTTAATCAGGCAGCTACACAAATGAATTTTTAGCCACATATTCAAATATATTATCAGAAGGATTTCAATCGAATATCGTAGTCGCAAAAATTGATATTTAGCTGTACATCTGAATGTTTTTTCAAATCAAAGAAACGGATTTCCTATAGGTTATCCTGGCCATAGGCCGAATTTTAGCTGGATGTCCAAGTAAATTTTTAGGTCAAAGATGGATTTTCAACAAAATGTTTAGTTAATTTCTATTCATGCAGATGAATTTTTAATTGGCGATCTTATTAACGAAGACAAATTTTACCCGGCTATCTTATTGAACTCGTAAACATTTTTAGTCGGATTTACGGCTTTATATCTTTCGTGACAAAAGTATCTATTAAAAATCCATCTTCGTGACCAGAATATCTAGCACAAAGTGCTGCTGAAACTCCATCTCGTGCACTGGAAAATCGTACTGGATATGGGGCTTGAAATCTATGTGTGATCAGGATACCCGACTAAAAATCCGCCACCGCGATCGGAATATTCAACTGAACGAATTAATAAAAATCCATCTATTTGGTCGAAAAATTTGCCAAGATATTGAGTTAAACACCCATTTTCTTAACCAGAATATTCGAATCCTTATTATTACTCAGCTAAAAAATGTCATATGATATTTGATGTGACGTTTTGAAACCTTTCGTCATATGATTTATTATATGATATATCAAATGATATGTCAGACGATGTCACGAAGCAAATAATATGAAAATTATTATTACAAGCAAAAAAATAAACAAATGCATTGCACCACCCGCGTGAAAATATTGTATGAGATTTCATATGAGCCTCAAGGAAATCTCATATAGATCTCATATAGATCTTACAACGATTTTCAGACATGATCTCATTGAGATCTCATATTAATTTCATATGTAAATCTCATTGAGATCGCATCTGCAATTTTTTATTAAACAAAAATTAATAATTTTAAAAATTTATAAATTTAATAAAAGTTAAAATAATATAATTTTAAAAAATAATAATTTTTATTAAAATTACAATAAAAGTACAGTTTATTAAAATTAAAATAAAATAATTTATTGTAATTTTTAATAATAAATTTATAAATATTTAAAATTATTAATTTTTTTTAACAAACAATTGCAAATGAAATTTCAATGAGATCATGGTTGAAAGTCGTTATAAGATCTATATGAGATCTATGTGAGATTTATATGAGATCTCATATAATATTTTCACGCGGGCATAGGAGCGAGCGTGTGACACGCCCGTAGAAAAATTAACAGTGTTCTTAAACAATAAGAGCTAAGAAGCTACAAATTTGCACAAAACTTCTTCAAAGCATTGTGAAAATTTTGGTATGGTTAAAAATTTGAAACTTAAACTTTCGAAATACAACTTTTTCAATTGAAAATATAAAAGGAACTTTTCAATGAAATATTTGTAAAAAAAACGCCATTTTGTTTATATTTGATATTAAGAATTGTAATTGGCTTAAAAGACGCGTAATGCATTAGAATTTATCATGTAAAAGTTTCAAATAGAAATATGAATATTTACAAAAGTTATGACGAGTTGAAGTGAAAAAAGCATTAATTTTTTTTTATTGTAAAACTAACTTTTGGTTTAATTATTTCATAAACTATAAAATTATTAATTTAGTTTATATGGGAAAAAGATGCGCAATGGCATTCTTTACCAAAGCTAATTTTCCAAATTTCATTTTAAGTAATTTGATAAAATATTTACTTGGACAATACTTTTTTTGCCCTCAGGCCGCGAAATGACCATTTCGCGTCCTGCACAGAAAAAACCAGGTTCTCATTTCGCGGCCTGAGGACAAAAAAATAGTATACGCTCCACGGGAGGTAAAATGACAAGCCCATAGCACGTGTAAATTGACTCCCGAGCCGAAGGCTATGAGCTTACCAATACTTTACCTCCCTAGGTGTAATATACTAATATACTAATACCCGTAATATACTAATTTGGCAAAATTTCGTTTCGTCACCTTTAGCTTTCGGGACCCTCAATTGCAAAAAGACCAAATTTGTTAAAATGTCTTGAAAATATAAAAGCTTAGGAGTTTGAATTCTAATAATGGTAAGTTACAGCTCAGATCGCACGTCGACACCGCAGTCGCGCGCGCCGCGCGCCGAGGCTGGCCGAGTGCCTTGTATTTATTAAATAATATCTCGGAAAAATCAAAAAATTCCTCTCGAAAAAATGGCTATACTTATGTAAGATTTTCTTTCTAAAGCATTAAGGCAGTTCTAGTGGTTAGATAAGTAACGACAAGAATGAGATGAGACTTTAGAAAATAGTAGATTAGTTTATAAAAAAGCTGTAGTTAAAATTTCAAAAACATTCACAGTTTCTACGACGAGAAATAAACGTTTTAATTTTTAGCGATTTAACACGGGGTTTTATGCGGAATGGGATTTTTTCGTTCTTTACATTATGATATTTCAGCAATTGACGACAAGATTTGAATGAAATTTTTTAATCCAGTAGAAAAATCTTTAAGCATTATATATCTGTCTTCAAAATATGCATTCAGAGCCTGTGAGATCAGCAATAAATTAATTAATAATATAATGATACGTAAAAAGTCGTCTTTTATTTACATCGGCGCAGTGCTGTACATCTATATTTATAAAACATGGCGCACGCTTCACGCAGTTCTGTATATCTATATTTATGAACTACGTTAATCAACTTCACAACTATTTGCCTTTGGCTAGTGTAGTGTATATAGAACTACCTTAAAAAGGATCCATATATCAATAAAAAGTGAATTATTGTATGATCTATACGGAACATTATTTTATTAGCTTAAGATTTAATGATTTACATTCAAATGCAAGAGAAAATAAAAAATATAAATAAAAAATATAATCTTTTATGTATATACATATCTTATAAAGTAATTTAAATGTCTAGCAATAATCTTTTCTTTCTAAATATTAAAGAACTAATAAACGAATATAAATTCAAATAGTTTTTGATTTTTTATAAATTTTTTTTAGTTTTATTTAGAAAATAAATAATGTTTATATTATCAAGGTCTTTATAAAGAAATAAGTATGTATAAAAGGTTTCAGTAGTTATTGGGCCACTATGGGCCGTCAAAACAAATGACATGATCGGTGCGACACCTCTGGCTGACGCTACGTAAACAGAATTGCAGCACCGATGACCTCATAGGATGACACACAAAATGTTATTTATTTATATATTTTTTTTAATTATATAATGTAGCGTTTGCTAAATTGGGACTTTATACTTTTAATAAAAGTCTCTAAACTCGAGCTCTTCAAATTCGTCTCGTTATGACTGAAACTTACCCGCAGAAAGCAAGCGGTGCAAGACTGGCGAGCGCATTATACACGATGTAGCTCTTACCTTGTTGCTGTCTCGTACTTGGCTGTAGGCTGAAAAGAGGCGGGAAAGTGGTAGAAGCAAGAATAAGCCAAGCGTTATATAAAAGAAAGCAACTTATATTTAAGAAAGAGCAACACAATGAAAGTGGCTACGAAGCCAGAAAATGCGCTCTTAGAATTAAACTAAAACTACAGCTTCGTGAGGCTGCTCCGCGCTCATCCCGTGATAAGATATATTTGCGAACAACGGCTAGCTGATCGTCGCGGGGTCGAGGCAGCTCGTCCCGGGACAAGGCTTCGCGGAAGCGCGGTTGTACAGCCGGCAGCACCCCATCAGGTCCCAGCTTCCAATCGCCACACATACACAACAACAAACTCGCGAGCAAGATTAAACAAATGAAATCAAGCTTAAATGCAATAAAATGAGTCGAGACTCGTCCCGCCGAAACATCTTGTCCGTACCGTAATTATTGCTTCGAATCGGCAAACACAAAAGAAAATATCTAGCGCACGATCATGCGTCTATACGTTTTCCCGGCAAGCGAGAGAGTGAGTTCGAAAAGTTGCCGGTGATTTCTCGTCTCGCTGCCGCAGTAGCTGATGGTGTCTCGTATGACGCGCGGCTCTCTCACTGCATGCGATCGCGCGGCAAACACCCATACACACTCGCATTCGCTCTCTCTCGCTCTCACGCTTGACGCGCCCAGCTGATGAAGCACTGCCGGCCTCTCTGGCTTGCGTCATAATTAATAACTTTAAATATTTGACTGCAAACAAAGTCAATTTATAATAGGATTGATAACATTACTTAATCTAATAATACGCATTTTAAATCTTTCTCTATCAGCGGCGATTTGCATCCATTTACCACAATGAGCAGATCTGTAAGCATAATTCCAGGCACACATGACACGCAAACATTTTTTTCTTCACTAATACATACGTTTTTCATGTTTAATATATTAATTTTAAATTTACGTATTTACAAATATGGTCTCTGAACAATATCGTAATTTCATAAAAGAAAAGAATAAATTCGTGTTCTGTCGATTTTCTAAATCTTTTATATTCACTGTTGGCCTTTATTTCCTTTTCGATGATATTATCGGGCAAATTTTTAATTTTATCAATATCTTTTTCGTTTACCTCTTCAATGGCAATTTTTAATTGCTCCGATGAAACCTCTAGAAGCTGCGCTTCGTGTATTTATTTACAATTTTCAAACAAATACTTACAAATTTTACGAAAACACACAGAAGACGCAAACGAAATAATTTTTGAGTAAAATAAACATCGACTTGATTGAACGTCGAATGCATAACATTATTCACAGGGCCCGTCTTTTTTATGTTATCGGCACCTCCTGGTAACTCTTGTTCCGGAACAATAGATTTTAAAGACACTTTTAATTTTAACAGCAAACTCTATCGCCGAATCATCAGTTAATGACGAGATAGGCTTATATTATAATCAGTATAATGATTAGATTCTATCGTAGTCTGAGTAGGCGGAATTTCAAATAGTAGTAAGTCGAATTTTTCTTCGGATTCTGTCCAGATTTTATTGGTGTATTTTGTGTCGAGACGTCCGACATAATGTTCATACCCGTTCGCAATGCTTCTTTTCCTACGACTTTAGCCCCACGGGTCAGCAGTGGAACAACTCGTCTAAATATCCCAGCGAGAAATGATCCGATCCCACCATGACCTCTCTGATAAGGGGAGCTGACGCAAATTCGACCGACACCTCTTCCAGCACCGTGACCAATTTGCATGTTGAAATATTCTTCGTAATGATCCATTTTATTTTTTCTTTTTCGTTTAAAGTGCAGTGTCACCGTCAACGTTCCATAATCAAATGGCATTCGTTCTCCATGTTGATCTCTTATATCTATTTCTATTGTTTGGAATGAGTTAAATAGCAACGGTATGTACATAGATGGTGAAAAGTTTTTGATTCGCATACCATAAGTATATTCTTCGACATTTAAAGGCACTGCGCGCAAAACACGAGTTTGAACGTCGCCTGTGATGTAGGGTTCGCAAACATCACTGTAAACCATCATCATGCTGGGCAGACTATTTATGAGATTAGATGGATAAATACCAGCTACTGATACATCGGTATCAACTTTGATTCGATGATTTGAAATTTCAAATCTAAAAATTCTTCCTCAATCTTTTCGAAATGTAAAAGTCATGGACAAATTTAGAGCATTCGCTAGAGCAAATTCTTCTAACACCAACGTAACAACTATGTTCAATGGTTAATTCTAAATGATTTTTCATAGATGAGAGATCATTTACTTCTCTCACAAGGCTTAGCAAATTTTTGTAAGTACCTGATTTTATCAAAGATATTTTACTCCCGATTGACGGAAACAATGTAGCAGAGTCGTCTGTCGACTCATGGAGAACAATCCTTTCGTCTTCTTCGGGTGGTATGTGTTGAAAAGTGAAAGGTATATAAAACTCTGCGAGTGCAACAGTCCACTTTCCTTGCAGTTGTATGCGTTGCGTACCAGATCCCCAGTGCTATATTTAATCTTTTTAACGTTGTTGCGATGATCATATTTTTTTGCAGATTTTCATGCGCTTTAGCGGCATTGTAGAGAGTAACGGATGCAGGAGTCATTTTTATAGCTGAATGCTTACTGTGATTGTAAGCTTCTACAATTTGTAGTAAAATATCTGTGTAACAACGTGTATTATTATAGGTGAAGTAACGTCAAATTCGTTCTTTTATTGTCCTAATAAATCTTTCGGCAATCGCAGCTTTAGTGTCGGGACTGCGAGCAGTCCTATACTCAATCTTTCTTTTTTTCAAAGTCTATTGCATCTCGCTACCGATAAACTTTTTTCCCTTGTCCGTTTGAAGGTATATAGGTTGACTTGCATTGCTTCTGGTTAGGATTTTTTCAAATCCCTTCGCCACACATTTTGCAGTCTTATCCACAAGGGGTTCAATCCATACATATTTACTAATGACATTGATAACTATCAAAATGTAGGGATAATTATTGTTGTAAGATTTTAGTGATCTGAGATCCATCAAATCAGCTTCTCAAACGTCATCAATGTTTTGAACGTTGTACGTGTGCCGTGGAAATCTACGTCTGGCGAGTCTGTGTAAATTGTAAGCATCTTGGCCTTCCAACCATTCGATAACTTTCTCAGCTTTATACTTTTTATGCGTAGTTTTCAAGAGTTTGTCAGCCCCTGCATAAGCTGTGTATTTGGTGAGTCCATAGTACAGATCTTTAAGAATTTTGTTCATTTTTCTTTGAAATTTTACCTTCGTTATCTTCTTTTTCTTCTTTAATCTTCTTTTTTGAGACTTTATACAGCTGAATATGCGTGAAAACTATTTTTCAAAAGTAATCTTACTGGTAATACAACAAGCTGTCATAAGTACCAAAGTTGTTTCATCGGATGGAGTATCCCCCGCCAACATGTGTGAAAATGCTCGCTCAGCCAGTATTCAATCCGCGCGTCGACGTCGACGATTACCTTCTTTCTTGTCAGCATATGCAAGGTCGTGCTCGCGACAAGCTTCGTTCAAGGGATTGATACCAACCGCACGACGCTCGAGTCGTTGTGACAATTTTGTACCAGGACCACAAAATTTATAGCCTGGTACATGCATTCAAAAGGTATCAAATCAATTAACGAATCTAACACACTATTGTGTTCTTCCTGTTGCGATTCTAATTGTGCATCCGTCTTCATTTTACCGGGGACGATCTCAAGCTTTGTTTTGAATATCTTTTCCGTCCAGATGGTGCAAAATACTCCGAGCTCTCACTTGTGAAACTCTTGTCAGCGCTAGGAATATTATCCGGTGACGGGAAAGGCAGCGTAAGGTTAAGTTCGAAATTTGAACTATCTCCAGAACCAATGTTCTGCAAAACGCGTTTGTTACCAATAAATTCTGGAGGAATAGGTATCTCTCGAAGTGCTACAGCAAACTGCCGATGTCCTGGTGGAGGTGGTCTTTTTCTATTCCTCATCACATCGTTAAGGATGGTCCTCAGTAATATGAAAATAATACCATAATAATAAAAATTTGTTATAATGTTAATTACAAATACACGAACACACTCCCAAAATTTGAAGACGATTGACCATTTATTTTCGGAGGTATTAATTATTAAAAGTTAATCAATTTAACATAGGATTAGTATCAAAATACATCTCTGAATACTTTTTCTAATATTAAAAATAATAGGAAACGCTTAAAAAACAGTGAAAAAGAAAGTTAAAATCTTTATCTTTAATTTAAAGTTTTGATAAATGATTTTCGCCATTAACTTTTAAAGATATTGTTTAAAAGTTAAAAGGCAACACCGCATTTAGAGTAGATTTAAAGGATAATGATTAAAGCATGTCAAAAGCGTATTTATTATATTTTCAAATCAAATAATAATAAATAATGCACATTGTTTATTATTTATTATTACTTTTTTACTATTTTCGTAAATGAATTAGTTATTTATTTAAAATGTAATAATTTATTGCTTATAATTTTATAAACAAATACTACATATACTTTTTAAACATATTTGATTTATTTTTAATTACCATACATGTATATTTAACATGTATTTTTTAAAACATTAGTACGATGATTTACAATATTCGTTATAATTTTTTTACTACTTATTAATTATTTTTTATCTTTATACTTTTTTTTTTAAATATGAAACCAGTTCTTTTTCTTCTATTTTGCATGCAGCGATTAAAGTTTCGTATGATATGCCTGCATCAGCCAATCTGTTTCGAATTGTTTTGGAAATATTATCTTGTAATGGTTGTAAAGATGAAAATATTTCTTTAGTTTTAACATTTTTTTCTGGTGATTGCAGTACATCCATAAAAATTTTTTTTTTGCGTAAGTTCGTCGTAGGAGAAGGTCTGGAAAACAAGCTACTCTAATAAATACGTATCGTAAGCTGCATCATGAGCTCTATAAATTGTAACATTTAGTCATTAAAATAAATAGAAATTAGATTTAATAATAGACTTATATTTATTTTCCAATTAAGTTAATTACAATTTTCTTTTGAGGGTAACGGATCTCTTTTCTCAAACTGATTCGCCGCGTATTAATAAAATTAAGATACCCCAAAATAGAATTGACCGTTTATAAAAATTATTAATGTACTTATCTTAAATTGTTTGGACAGCGAGAGATCGCTCCATCTGCCCCGACTCTCAATGCACGGTCGACTCTCCTGCTGCACCGGGGATCCGCCTCGACTCCACTTCACTACTCGTTAAAACTATTTATATAGTGAATATCACACGGCAATACGCCAAGCCTGCAAATTAATTGCTATGGACGATGACCAATGTGTCACGTCTTGAAGGAGGCTTTCCTTTGGAAATTGCGGATTGTGAAGCCGGATACCACTGGAGCGGAGCGCACACGATGAGCGAGGGTAGACAGAAACCGATCAAGTTTTCGGTCGAACTTTTATAGCGGTCGCGGCTTGCCTCACCTAATTTGAATTAGACCTATTTGCGCGGTTGGGCTATACACATTTTCTTTGCCTTATGTTTACGCGGTATTATCATCTAAAGTCCGTTACACAATTGGCAACCCAAGTAAATCACTTACCAATTTTGTTAGTTTTAATCCCCCTTTAACAAGATCTGGGAATTTCTTTTTTAATATAGGCAACGTATCGACAAAACTATCGATAATATTTTCAAATTCAGATTGCAAATTGCACTCCTTTATAATTCGAATTAATCTAGGAGCATCGAAAGCACAGTTATGCGCAACGAAAATGCATGGTTTCTTGAACTTCCATAAAAATTCTAGTACTCCTAATAATACTTTCGCTGAGGCAACGACGGGATTCGTTCGTCATTGAAATATAACTGCCCATTAATATTGCTTAACCATTGATCTCAGTTACTTTCAAAGGGATTGGTTGAGATGGATAAATATACTGACTAAACGAATCATTACCAGCTTTTAAAACAATTTGCAAAACGTCACATGTCTTACTAAGGTCTAAAGTTTCCAAATCAAAATATACAACTTTACAGTTTTCATTTTTAAATGGATTTTCAAATGTTTTTGGTATATTTTGCGTTACTTATATCCTTTGTAGGTTCTATTAAATTCATATGGCTCTCATATGTTTTATCTTCAACTTTTTCTTTTCTATTCTTCAACTGTGTTCGATATTTTTGAAGTATACGATGCCTTGCTTTAAATTTAACTGATTTTGCTTTTAAAGATTTTCTTTCATGACTTCTAATTTTTCTTTTAAAGTTTTTCTTTCATGACGTCTAATTTTTCTTTTTACGTGATTTTGTAGATGTTTTCCAGGGCTTAATTGAAATATTTTCATTGTTTCTTCAATATACATCTCATGTAAATTTTTCTGAGCAACAGTGCTTGATAACCGATAATCTGCGGACTCACTTAAACTGTAGCATATTGCTTTTGGCGCTTTTCTCGCCATAACGCTGTTTAAACTTTCATTGCTTTGACTAGAAGCACCAGCAAAAAAATTTTCTGCATTATCTGCTAAATTATTAAAAAGTTCGATTAATTCTTGAAAAAGTGATTCACTTTTAAATCCGCCAGGTGCTGTTTTATGTTCGTAATTCCTAGCATCCTTAATGTATCCGCACCAATCTCCGTATTTTTCAAGGTGATTAAATGCATGCTGTGGAATATTGCGAAAGGCTATTTTCAAGCCGTCCAAGTCCCCTTTATGTTGTGCTACTGCATAATTACAGCAACCGTGTAAATAAGTATTCGCCTCCTTGTTTAATTCCTTACTTTTTATTTTATACAGCATGTTCTTTACGCCCTTTAATGTATGATTTTTATCGGCGTGTTTGACGATGGGATGGTTGCTTGCAGTTTTAATAGCGCATATGCTAGAGCTATCGTTATCTCCAATATATATTCCAAGCTCAGCCTTTACTTCCTTTAAAACCGAACTATTTGTAGCTAGCTCAACCGCAACGTCGGCTTCGCGACAGTCGTAGTACTTCTTTGAACGACCTAAATCACACAACCGGCATTTTCTATTTTTCGGTGTAAAATCTATGATTCCTCCTGAAAGTGGCGCAATTACTGCGAGATATCCATTGAGACTGTCGTACTGACTTCCGTTTCCTCGCTTACTCCAAGTCGTATGAAAAGCTTCAAGTAAACGTAAAGTGGAATCTTTTCCTTCGTTAACATTTTTTAATGTATCTGGTGCTAATGCTGGATTATTGTTTTTATTAGAAATGGCAGCGTAAGAATGTTTATTAGCAGATCTGTACACAAAATTGTAAATGATTTATTTTAATTATTATTAAAAGACCTTATAAAATACAAATTTATAAATACATAAATAAATTAAACAATAAAAACTTAATTATTTGATATAGATTTTTCAGTGTGATCAATCTTTATAATTAAATTTCAAAATTTATTCATAATACTAGTAATTTACAAATTTACAGAATAATGAAATAATTTTATTAACTTACAATTGCTCTACATTCTGAACGCTTCCAAAATTATTTTTGTCATTAGTTTCAGAAATAATAAAAAAATTAGATATTAAATCTTCAGGCCTAAAATATATTTTTAAAATAATTATATACAATTTGCTGATAATTTTATCATATTAATAAAAATAATAAAAAAAAACAAAAATATTAAAATAAAAAAGTTTTCACTTACACTAATTTTTCTAAATTTTCCTTATTTTCAATAACAAGTGCTCTTTCCTTTTTTGCTACGTCTACGCAACTTTTCTATGCTACTTTTTCTACAATAGGTCCAATCATTCTCTCATAATATTTAAAAGTTTTAGAAGACATGGATGGTACATTCATTTATGCAAATAAATTATTCATGGTGACGTATCCACCTCCTGTATGAAGCATTCCTATAAAATATAATAAATTATAAATTTTTGACTTTAGAATAAAATTTTATTTAACAAATTTTCAAACAATCAGGAAATAATTATCAAATAAATTTAACAAATGTATTATTACCATTTATGATCATTATCATTAAATATAAACAAAATAATTACCTAACACTGCTTTGATATTAATCTCAAAATATTTTACGTTTGCTTTCGACGTCTTAACATTCCCAGTGTAAACATCATTCAATAACAGGCAGTCTCTGCATCGATTTTGAATACTGAACCAAAACATTTCCGAATTTCTTGCTCAATATTGTGAATTAATAATTCAGGTTTGCAAAAAGAGCAGTACATCAGACTCGTGAAAACGCGAATATCAATTATCCGTAAGCCTTCTAACACACAATGTTTAGGATCTCCTGAGTTTGAAATTGTTTCTTTCTTTCTGCTTGTATCGAGTACATGCTACATTAATTTTTTATTGAACTATTTATTTGTTACAAATCTGCCTTTCCAACGTTGTGCACTTATGATTAGAGTTAGTTATGCGATGTTACGAGGTTACGATGCAAGAGGTTAGGTAAGTTTGTTGTTATTTCAAATTTCGTTTAAAACCTCGCAGTATTATCAACTAATCACAATAATTCTGCGATAATATAGCGACGTTGCCACGTTTTTTACGAAATTTTCATAGAGAAAATAATAATTTGGGGTGTAATAAATGTTATAAAATATTATTAGATTTGTTATTTACATAATTGAAGACTGAAATAATATATTATATTGTCTTCAAATAGTTTTATATTGTTAAAATAAATAACAAATTATATTATGTTTAGATTGTCTGCACTGCCCAGCTAAAAAATGTTATGTGATATTTCATGTGACATCATGTGACAGTTCATGTGACATTTTGAAACCTTTCGTCACATGATTTATCATATGATATGTCAAATGAATGTTTGGAGTTTTCTTTCTTTTTTTTTTTTGTAGAGGAGAGAGGAAATCTTTAATAGACCGTCAAGGGGCCGGCCCCCTGGTGTGTTGTACTCTCCGGCACGGAAGGTACCGGCCTACCCACTAAAACCTCACCCCCTTGATGCATACCCGCCAACTGGGCCCCGCAGTTAAAGCTGCAGACCAGAGTCGGCGGGAGTGCATCGAGGGGACCTCCTCCCCCTGGCTTTAAACCCCGCCCCGAAATCCGCCGTTAGGCATTACTTCGGGGAGGGGACCAGGGTGATTGCCATCGGGGCACTCTCCTTACATAAAATAGCTACCCGCTTACCTTAGGGGAGGTCCGCCTTCTTTCGCTTGAGGATGTTCTTGGCGAAGTTGGCGACCCTCCCCCAGTTCTCGATGCTGTAGAGCACGACGGGGACGATGTCTTCCGGAGTTACCCTTCCGACATCGCCCTCTAGTCCGCTCCTCTCCCCTTGCCACCGCCCACATACGAAAAATGTATGGTGGGCGTCGTCTTTGGCGAACCCACAGTATACACAACTGGGGTCCGCTACCTTGCCCATCCTGTGCAGGTATGCGCGGAAGTACCCGTGGCCAGTCAGCAACTGGGTGAGGTAATAATTTATCTCTCCGTGCCGCCGACCGATCCACGGATCCACCTGGCTTATCAGCCTGGCAGTCCACCTTCTGCGCGTTTCCTGCTCCCACCGGTCTTGCCAGCAAGCCAAGAATTGTTCCCTGGCCCGCTTCTTCCCTTCAGCTTGGCTAAGGATATCTTTCGTCTAGTAGATGGACTTCCGCTCCTGGGCCAGAAGATCGACCGGGATTACCCCGGCGATCACTACGGATGCCGCTTCCGAGACCGTGCGATACGAACACGCTAAACTAAGTCGCATCTCCGTTGTACAGCCGCCATGCGCTTGCAGTACTTTTCGTAACACAGCGTGTCAGCCCAAGCTTCAATCCCGTAAAGCATCCCGGTCCACCCACGTTGACCATCTAGCTTCGTATCTAGCATCATCTCCAGGTACTTCACGGACGACCTCAGTTTTGGCCTCCGCTAGTTCCAGCTCATGATCACCCATCCAACAGCGTATTCGACGCATAACCTGATCGAGTCGCGTCTGTGCTAGCGTCATATTGCGAGCAATAATGGCTGCCGCCACGTCATCCGCGTACCCTATCAGGAAGCAGCCTTCCGGCATACCCAATCGAAGGATCCCGTCCTAGGAAATATTCCATAGGTCGGGTCCTAGGATGGAGCCTTGGGCTGCCCCAGATGTTAGCTCTTTCAGCTTGGAGCCCTCCGCCGTATCATATAGTATGAAGCGGTCCTTCAGATAGTCTCCGATGATTCGGAGTAGGTACCGAGGTACCTTTAAGTCCCGTTCCAGTGCCCCCAGCACGTCCTTCCACCTGACCGAGTTGAAGGCGTTTTTGACATCTAGTGTCACATACGGGTCGGAAAAAATGATTCCCCCTCTTCGTGCTCCTGGCCGCCTCCACTACCTCCTGGATAGCGTCGATGGTGGACCTTCCTCTCCGAAAGCCAAACTACATCTCGGAGAGGTCGCCGGATGTTGCTAGCGCCGCCTCACCGCCGCCTTGGAGGCGTGGTCCCACTAGCTTCTCCAGGAGTTTCCCGGCGGTGTCCAGCATACACAAGGGTCTATACGATGCCGGAGCATCTACTGGTCCTTTCCCCTTGCTTATCAGCACAAGTTTCGCCTCCTTCCAGCGGGAATAGAATATCCCCGCTTTAAGGCACGAGTTGTACATGCTAAGCAAGAGGCTCCTAGCCACCGCGTTCAGTACCTCCGCCGGAAGACCATTCGACCCCGGCGCCTTCTTGTTCTTCATCGAGCGTACCGCTCTCTACAGCTCTGCCAAAGTAAATGGCGGTGCCTTGGAGCCGTCTGGTTCCAGGGGTTCATCCCAACGTTTGGGATGTGTTTGTAAAAGGGAATTGACGATTTCGTCCATTACCACCCTGCTCATGGGCTTGCTCTTAGCGAACACGCTCAATTTGCGGGTGATAATCTTATACCCCACGGATCGGTGTTAAGATCTTCCCCCAGATTCTTCCAGCATCGATACTTGCTAGCTTTGATGGCCCGCTTAAGAGCTTTTTTCGTCGTCAGATGTTCAGCGATCTTGATAGCAGCATCGCGGTCGCGCCTCTAGGCCCTTTGGGCTGTAGGGCGCAGTCTCAGGCATTCCCGCCTTAACTCCGCGATGTCGTCCGTCCACCAATACGCAGGGCGTCTGGTGCTTCTCGCTGACTTTCTCAGTATCGCTTCCTTGCAGACTTGGCGCTCTTTCTTTCCTCCTGCCCCTCTCAGCCAGCTCGGTTGGGGAGTTCGAGTTTAGCTCTTCTGTTTGGGCTGGGCCGTGGGGGGGGGGGGGGTGTTCGTGGTGAGCGTTCTCCGCGCTCTCGCTTTCCTCCTTCCCATTAGTTCTTAAAAGTAGTTTTGGAGGGCCGGGATACCTTCTTTGATAACTTTACTAACATTCCTTTGCCTCTTCGTCGACTCCATCATTTCGTCCAGAATTTTCTTGATGGAGTTGATGAGGGCCTTGTCGTCCTCCATCAGTCCCTGATCTTCCCCCTGGCGTTTGTCAGGGTTCCCTACGATACTGCTGTCGGTAGCGCTGCCATGGCTGGATATGCTGTCGGTTCTGCTCCGACTATCCACCCTCGGGATCTTTAGCAGTAGCTCCTTGTCTTTATTTACCTCCCTTACCTCGGAGACCTTTTCGGTGTTCCCTTTCTCTTCATTGTTGTTTCTTAGGGCCATTCTGTGAAATTCTACACTTCGTCCGCTCGCATGGCCGACCTCCATGGACCCTTCAACGCTGAGCTCACCAGGATCGAGCTCCTAACACTTGCCTGAAGAGCCCCATCCTGGCTTGGATCATCGCATCAAGCTCCTTTACGGAGCACGGGGATATAGTACGCTCGAGCGCGCTAGTCCACCTCCGCTCTCTCAAGCTTCATACCCCAACAAAAAGGTGATCCACTCTCTGGAGAGTTTCCGGCAGACGTCACGCGCTCAAACGCACTCGCCAAATGCCGATTGACCAGCGCTGGCTAGACGCTGGCCGCCCGTCTTGCCGTCAGCATGAGCCAAAGATGGTTCAGGTCGCCTAAGTGCGCATCCTTAAAGACTAGCTTCCCCACCCAGCATCATCCTTTGGAAGCGCACAGGCCCGCATCGCACGGCAAGAGCGATGGTTCGTCGTTTAGCTCCGGGTAGAGCCCCCTTTACCTCGTCGACGCGTGCCGGGAGGAATGGACACGCGAAAAGGTTGGATCCGTTTTAATTATTGCGATGCTAGCGTCGTCGGCCCTGTCTGCGGATCAAAAGAGAGCCCCCTTCCATTCCAGCCCTTGCCCGGGTTGGTGTGGCATGGGTGACAGTTCTGTGAAATCGGTGTTTTTGTATTCTGCGTGTACTTGTGTATTTGGCAGTGCGTGGCACCACCATGCCAGCCCCTGTGCCGGCGGCCTCGACCCGACGCCAAGTATGCGCTGCTCCGCGATTCTCCCCCACCCCACGGATTACCCATTGGGAAGAGCCCCGCCCCCCCCCCCCCCCCGGTGTGTGGCGCCCACATCCGTATATTAGGGGAGATGTGCCAGTTTATAAGGCCCCCCCCTCTGGATGATGGCGCACAACAGGTACCTAATTCGCAGCGCATGAGCTGGCAGTACCAGTCGCGCCCATACGTTTCAGTACCTGTGTTGTTCTGCTCACTCCGTTAGCATTAATCGCTCTATAATTGAGCTCCATTACGTTTCAGGCATAAAATAGTGTCGACAAGTAAATATTTATACGCTTTATGCGCCTGAATTTTTTCAGATTTCTTCGAGTGGTGGGCCATGCCTAAAAATGCAAAAGACCGCTTTTTTTTAGCTGTTTTTGACCTCTGTTGCCTTAACAAAGAAACTTAAGTTAACACTGATAGTACCATCGTATTTTAAGGGAAAAATACACAAAAACATGTATGAAACTTGTCGCCAATATTTTTCGACTATTTAATATGAGATAACAACTGAAA
>JAWWEO010018742.1:0-21599 GCA_035582975.1 Ormyrus labotus
ACCGGCAGCCCTTAAAGAAATAATTTAGTTGTTTCAACTAAATATTCACTTGAAACTACTAATTTTTTTTTTCAGTGTAAGGTATGAATGTTCATGAAAATCAAATCATAAATAAGCTGGGAAATGATTTTATTTCTAAAAAAAAAATGATTTGTTTATTTATAACAATTTAACAATAATTAAAATGACAATTTACGTTCAGTAGTATTGTGGGGAAACATCTTAGGTATCAGAAAAGCCTACAAACACCTAAAAATAACAACAATTAAAAGTTTTATGAACAAAAATAGCTGATATAAAGAAGGTGGTACAGCCGCCTTGCTTCAAAGAGTTAATAATCTGTTTGTCTCGTTTCACGCCTAGTTTATCATTCATACATCAGTTATCATTCAACAACTCTCTTAATTAGATTTACTTAATTAAAATTACGCAAAGAAAAATCCGTCGACAAAGCCGAGGCGGTTAATTGTAAGAAATCAATTACGCTCGAGCGCTGGTTAAAAAAAAAAAAAAAATAATAAAGGCTTCGGCGTTTTCTTCCTTATGCAACTCAACGGGGGAAATATGAAGTTATAGATTCCATCGAAGTAAATTACCAAGCAACGCAGCTGTTTGTCGCACCTCGGAAACGAATCACCGGCTGAAAATATATTCGGCAGAAGCGGCAGAGCAGCGACGGCGGCGGCGGCGTCGGCGGCGGCAGCGACTTACTCACGATTTGATTTATTTGCAAGGCGTTTCTCCCCGACTCTCAGCATTTTCTCCCGCTTTTTCAAAGACTTATAGAAACGCCCGAGAAATATGCAGTTTCGCCAAAGCAGAAAATAAAATATTCCCGCTCGTCGGGCTCATTTATTCAAAGCTACTAGAATGACTCCATTGGTAAAGCATGGGGCTCCTACAGCCGGCGGCGGCGCGGCCCGGGAAATAAAACAGTAAGCAATGGCTTAAAAAATGAAGTGTCTCAGAGAAATCAGCCTGACAATGTTGCTTGCTCCCTCCGGCCTCATTCGAAATCGTATCGGCTGCTGTTGCTGCTGCTGCTTTCTTCTCCCTCCGAGTGCATGCCGAATTATGTCGCATAAAATATTGCGGCGTGTCAGGTAGTCGGTCTGTCGATGTATGTATACACGCTGTCTTCGATTTTAATGTCGGGTGTATTCGGCTGCTTGAAATTTCGAAACTAACGGCGGGAAATTCTTGAATGTCCGTGATTAATAATAAATTTTTCTGCCCTCCGGCCGGAAAGCGTCAACTTTCTGAAAACGAAGTTGCCGTTTTCCAGCGACGTCGAGCAGAAAAATAGTATACGCATCCATCCCCTTCGGCTCGGATGTCAATTTACACGAGCTATAAGCTTGCCAATTCTTTTCCTCCCTATGTGCGTAATATACTAATTTATATCCAGCAATTAAGGGACACTTGGCATCTGTCAGTGGATGTGGTGCCTTCAAATTGAAAGCTTCCTCTACTTGTCAAGTATTATCAAATACTTTTCGAATCAATAATTGGCTCTGTGCCAATTAAACTTGCGAATCTTTAATGTTTCCTTCAAGTTTTCATTAATATTATTCACATTAAATTAAAGTACTGTCAAGTTAATTACTAAAATGCAGTTCCGTCGCTCAAATTAATTTACGAAAAAGAGAGGTCGCAACCGCTAAACTTTTCAAATTATCCACGCCAGATTACGGGAAATACACAGCTTTATAATAGCAGCCAGCGCTCGATTTATCAAAATTTCTAAGAAAATAAATAGTTTTACAAAGCACTCGAAGAGAAATCGATACACCCCGACAATGCGACTCTCCCGTATCACATTTTGTCCGGATTCCCCGAAGCGTCCCCGGCTACATCTCGCAATCCGCGAGGCTCTCTTCTCCCTTCGCCTCGTAGCCCGGTTCTCCATTTCCTCCGATAAGGCGGGGCCGCATAACAAAGTGCTCGATATTCGGGAGATAAAAGAGCGCTCTTTTCTCGACCGGGCGCGCGCTCGCGCGTCACACCAGCATCGTGCGCCTGACGAGTTGGTCTATCATTTGCTTCTCGTCGAAGTGTCGCGCTCGGAGGGTCTGCAGGTTGGGCTCGAGCTTGCCCGCGGAGACGACGGCGGCCCTGGGCTTCCGCGGCGGTACCGACTTCGACTTCCTGGCCAGGCCGACGGACGGCGTCTTCTCGCGCTGATTGCGGCAGCTCGCTTTAACCGGCCGCTGAAAGGAGACAGAGAGAGAGAGAGAGAGAGGCGAACGGGAATATATATGGTGAGGTCTCGAGGCGCGGCTTCAAAATCGAGCTTAGCTCGACAAACAGATGCGCGCGCGCTCGTCGCTCGTGCAAACACGGAGCTCCGAATAAAAGGTGCGAGGAGCGGAGTGGGGCAAAAAATGCTCGTCTTACCTTTGAGACGTCCTTGGTGATTTCCTCGGGAGCGACGAGTCCCGTCGCGCCGAAGCTTTGAGAGCTTTTGGAGCCGGTGAGCCGAGTGCTGCCGGTCTGCGAACACAAAGAAAAATCAGAGAGGGAGAGACTCGCTCTCTTTCTCGCCTCCCTCGAGAAATATGCGCAGCCGCCGTCGTCGTCGTCGTCGCTGCAGACTTTCGATTCTAATCCTCCGCGGGAACGTGTAAACAAACGCGCCGGAAAAATCCATCGGCGCCCGTAATTGCCGATCCGCCGCCGTCGAAATATTTAAAAGGCCACGGGGGAGAGCTTCCGCGCGCGCGGCTCCCGGGGCAGGAAAGAGGCTTGGGGAACAAAGGCCGAATCGAAATGTAATTTGCCGAGGAGCAGCGAGGAGGGCCGGGAGGAGCCGAGGTTATCCACGCGAGGCAACCGCCGGGCCATTTCGGCATCTCCGTCGGCGGTCGCTGCGGTCTGGCCCGGTCGCTTTGTGCGTGTAATTGAATTTACGTGCGCGGATAGTGCCGCGCTGAGTTGGCGCTCTTCTCTCGCCGGTGTACACGTATATCCGGGGCCGTCTTGCCCCAGCCTCTCTCTCTTTGTTGCTCTCGGCGTCGCGAGAGGTTGAAAGGGCCCCGTTTGTTTTATTCCGCGGATCGATGCCGCGGGTATTTATTTCGCCCCACCGGGGCCGGCGCATGCATATGCAATTACGGGATTCTTAGAGCCCGGCCGAGTGGAACTCTTCGGCGGCGGCGGCGGCGGCGGCGGTACTCGGCAAAACTAATTATTTTTTTAGACTCGACCCTTTTTATTCGCTCCGCCGAGAGAGAGAGAGAGAGAGAGAGAGAGAGCCGCGAGGTTTCTTCTATTTCTTGCGGCGCTGCTCCTAATTAGCATGTGACTCGGGCGCTCTCGTACGACTCTCTCTCCTACGCGCTGATGAGCCTCCTCGGGAAACTAAGTTTACGCTCTTTCGTGCTCACCTGGATTTATTTTCTCCGTCTCCCTCTCTCTCTCTCTCTCTCTCTCTCTTCAAAAGTAGCTCCCTCGACCGACAGATATCTCAGTCACTTAACGCGCGCGCCGCTTTGCTCGCGGGCTCGGAAAATACATAAAAAGGCTCCGCGCGGCGCCGAGGTTTTAGGCGAGAGCGCGGCGGTCGGCGGTCGAATGAAAGCTTAGCCAAATTAAGGAGACGCGGGCGCCGAGGCCAAGGAGGAAAGAAGGAAGCGAGGAGGCCGAAATGAAAGAGCGAGGAAGGAAAGAAGAGCGCGAGAGAGAGAGAGAGAGAGCCGAGCTTCCGGAATCGAATGATACATAATGCCCGGGCCGCGCGCAATTATCGTTAATTATGCTCGACTCGTCGTCTTCGAGATCAAAGGTGCAGGCTCGCGCCGCGCAGCCTGTTATTCAATTACAGAATTCCATTCGTCCCTTTACAGGTGTCTGCAAAGGGGGAGAGATAGAGAGAGAGAGAGGACAGTGCCAAAGGAAAACGAGCTCGTCCATTAGCTCTTTGTCTTGGCGCGAACTTTTCCCGATCTCCCCCCACCCCACCTCTCTCTCTCTCTCTCTCTCTCCCTCTCTCTCTCTCTCCCTCTTTGCTATAATTCACCGAACTTTTCGCGCGGATCCAAGAAAAAGTTCGAGTGGCAACAAATTAAACCGTATGGAAAGGAGAAGCGCGGCGGCGGCCGCTTTAAATTAGAGGAGGCGGCACTCGAGGGAAGCCCGAAACAGGGACAAAAAAAAAGAAAGAAAAAAAGAAAAGGAGAGCAGCTCGCGAGATGCTTTTTTAGCGCGCCGCAATGAATCGACCTTTAAGCCAGCGGCGGCCCGTAATTGCCAATTAAATACCGATATCGTCCGACTGACTTTGTAAGCCAACGAGAATCGCCGCGATGATACCAATTTATGCCGCTGCCCGGCTTTTTGCCGCTTGCCTCCGCGAGCTTTAGAGGGGAGAGAGAGAGAGAGACAGAGAGAGAGCGGGTTTGGGCGCGAAAAAAAACTTCGCCGGTTACCTGGGACTTTTTCACGCACGAAGTTATTCTCTGCAGATTCCAAGCGCTCACGGCGTCGCCGTAGGATCTCCGTCTCGCGAGACCTTCCCTCTGCAAATTTCAAACTGGGATGTATTCTTTTATCTTAAAACGACAGATGGTTGTTCTTGGGGAAACTGCATATTGATTCTGCAGTGCGCCCCGCGTCATTAGTTTACAATTTTGTAAGCGAGCCAGCGATTAAAGATTCAAGACAAGTTTTACTGATACGTGACGAATTTAAAAATGCACAGAGTCTATTCAATTTTAATACCAATTGTTTAAGAGCGTTTAATTATTCGTTAAAAAACCAATCGCACTATAAAAAGGCAGCATCCTGCATTTTTCATACTCTTATTATTAACCCGCCCCGCTAAACCGCGCATTATTCAATCGAGTTTTTTTACGAGGACATCCCGATTAACAAAAATAAAACGGACCTCGGCCGAGTCTCGTTGAAAATTTCAAGCGCGCCCCGAAAAAGCTAATTAGCCCCAATTAAAAGTTCGCATACGCAATGTCCGGCATCTCCAACACGGGGAGAAAGTGGACGCGGCGCGACGATTAATCCATTATTGCGATCTCGGCGGCCGCGCGCGAATTATTAATTACGAAGGATGCGGACGAGAGCGGCCGAAGTTCCGCCCCGGACCTCTTGGACCTCGTCGTCGTCGTCGCCGAGAGCGAGGAGAGAAAAACGATCGACGCGCGTTAATTAATAATTATTACACGCCGGTCGGCTGCTCGGTTGGGCCAACGGATTTGAAGCTGCGTTGTAGTCGGAGTTGGCGAGTTGCGTAATATTGAAGTGGGTTTTGAAGGTACGGAAGGGTCGCTAAGAAACGCTGGATTAACGGCTAAGCGGATTTTAATAACGTATTCGACTCGTTCGTTATTTTTGTCGCGGAAATAAGCTCGTTGAAAAATCGATGCTGAAGTTAAGTATTTTTTTGCGCGCCGCTCCGGAAATGAGCAAAGTAAATTTCGAATCCAAATTTATATTATAAATTAACGCCAATTTTTGCCTCGCGGAAAAAATATTTTACTCGCGAGAGATACATTACACTTTTGAATCTGGTCCTCTCAAATTTTCACTCTAATTTCCTTCCCGTCAACGAGCGACGTTTTATCGCTCTATCAACCCTCAAAATCGATTGTCTCGCGCAAATTAATCGAAAACGAACGGGGCCAACGAGCGCCCGTTACATAATTCCCAGAGACCTCAATCGGCCATGAAGCTCCAAGCGCCGTTCGACAAGCTGGCGCGGCGGAAAAGCGCTCGCAAAATTTGAATATGCAGGCGGGGGGGGGGGGGAGGAAGGCTAAGCGCCCGGGGCGGACGGGCCGAAAAGTGCTCGGGCAACGTTGGATTAGATTAAACGGTCAGAATTGTGCGCGAATCGCGCGGGAGTAAGAAAAGCCGGGAGGGTAAAGGGCCCGCGCGCGCGCTTTACAGGCTTTCGGGGATCCGAGCGGCGGCGGGAAGCCGGGGAAATGAAGGAAGCTCGCGCATTGCGCATTCTACTGTTTATTAGATTGAAGCTGATGGGGCTAAAACCTCTAGTTGCTCCCTCGCGCGCAAGACGCTCCGCGTAACTCGCTTTAGCTCGCCCGTGAAATTCAACGGAATTGCGAATTGAGAGGCCGGATTGGAAAATGCTCGCCCTCCAACGCGACTTATGGGGGCGGAATGCAGTTTTCTCGACGCGAGTCCATCTTTTTTTTTTTGTCCTACCTTTTCGTTTGCGCAAATAAGTGTCCCTGCCAATGGTGAAATTAATGACTTTACTTTTACCTAGTGCTTATTTTTTTTTTTTTTTTTCTTTTATTTCTCGTTGTATTTTTTCAATATTTTACACGCAGCTCTTGCAACGGCACACCCGCAAATTGGGTAGATTCCCGAAACTCGACGATCCCTATTTTTTAACCAATTTTTTTTTGTTTTGTTTTTCGACCTTTGAAATTTCGAAACCCGCAACGACGTCGCCTCAAAATTCATCGGCTCTCGGAAAAAACAACGGCAACGCCGACAGCGCGGCGCATATGAATAATTTACTCCCACCCCTGGAGATCCTGAATTTTTCCGCACTCCGGAAAACTGTAATTGATAACTCCTTCGGATAGGAGATCCGAATCTAAATCTCAATCTGCGCCGCCGCCGCCTCCGGGCAGTCGGCGCGCGGGAGTACATCCTTCCCCGGAATTCGATTTCAGCCCTTGCCATCGCTCATACATACCTAATCGGCCGTAAGACATAACCCTCTAAAGATATTGCAAATTTTGAGGGGAGGGGGCAACCGTACCCTGGCGCTGATAGCCGCGCGGTCCGGTCCGAGCGAGCGGTCGAGCCTCGCCGAGGCGGCCCTGAAGTTCCGATAGTCCTGTAGGGTGTAGGGCCTGAAGGAGAAGCTCGCCGACTCCTTGACTTCCTTCTCGTCGTCGTCGGTGTGCCTGCAGGGCGAGCGCAGCAGTCGCCGGTAGAGGCTGAGCTCGCTGCGATCGTCCCGCGGGAGGGAGGAGCAGCGGAGGCTGCTGCTCGCGGCCTCGTCCGCCGCCTCGAGGAGTCCTCGGCGACGCTCGTCCGAGCTGTCGCCGCAAATCGACAGGCCACTGCCCTCCGGGGACGCCAGCCGACGCTCCACACCTGCAAGACCGCCGACACAATAACCCCCGGCACTCACTCTATCTCTCTCGCTCTCCTTAGATAGCGCGCTTTTCCTCTGGCTAAATATTGACTTGACGCCGCCCCCCCCCCTGCCGACCCCGAGAGGTGACAGACGCGGGGCTTGAAAATACAGGAGTACGTGCTGTCAACAGCATGCCGGATTGTTATCGATTTCGGCGGGGATTTTCGATTAATGAAAGCTGCCAGTCGGCGGGAAATTTTATGACGTTTTCTTGGGGATGTTTTTTTTTTTTTTTTTTTTTTTTTGGAAGCGTCGTAAGCTGCGAATTTCTAATTATTAAGGAATCTTCCGTTTGTCAATGTTTCGTTAGAATTTCAAAGTCGTTAAAATGATGATAAACTGCTGGATTGATTTAGTATGATGGATATTTAAAAAAAAAATTTGAACCGGAATATTTTTACGATTTAAGAGCGTTAAATTATGGTTTAAAATCCCATCAATATTTCCTTTAAATCTAGTTACTATCCGATTTAATTGGAGCTTTTTTAAAAAAAATTAGGTTTTATATTTACTTCTAAGATAATTTACTGTTTTCTTTGACGCGCTTCATGGCGTGTAAGTAAATGAACCGTAAAATTCTATCAAAAAGCTTCATCTGCTGTCACGCAGCTTGCAGCTCGCTGCTTTTATACAAATTAAACTTTCGCTTTTCTATATGCATTCGTGCTTTTATTTAAACTTTTATGACATAAAAAGATATTCCTCAGCAGGCTGTTATTTATAAATGAGAAAATTTCATAAGTAATTGACTTTTAGGAGCTTCTGGGAACTGGGAAAAACAGTATCTAAATAAATGAATGTAAGTTAATTATAGAGTGTTTAATTAAAAAGATTCAAATTAATAAAAATGCACGCATTATATTAAACATTGCGAACAAAAGCTAATCTAATTAGTTTAAAGCTCCTGATTCAATAATAAAGCATCCAGCAAATGAAATTCCAAGCAAACGGTTGATTAAAGAAGTCTCGGAAATCTCGGTTTACGGCGCCTTAATTTCGCGAAACGTTAGCGCCCCCTTTCGACACAAACGAGTGTCTTTACGCCGCGGAAAAAAAGGCCTTTTTAAAACAAATCCCTCCCTTCGAAGGCGAAAGAGGAGGATATAAAAAAAATAAGAGCAGCCCACCGAATCTCCGGCGATAGAGTTCCAAGTAAGATGCGGGCCGCCTATTGCTCGAGCGCGGCAGTACATTGTCGAGCTTCTTGTCGTGCTTCATGGATTCCGCGACGGCCGAAGGAATCCGCGGGATTTCCTTTCCGGCTGCCGAATTTTCCAGCCTGGGACAGCTTGTAAACGACGCCGAGGACGCCGAGGACGAGGAGGACCTGGAGGCTGCAATCAGCGCATTCTTCGCGCTCCTCCAGCAGGGCGACTCGCGCAACTCGTCTGCGGTTTCATTAGCGCTCTCGTAGCCTTCGAGTAGACCGAGAAAAAGAGGCCAAATTTCAATTATTTTCCCTTGATATCCTCTTTTTCGCCCCTCGCCGCGATATATTCTTTCGGCTCTGTTGCTTTTCGCGGATTGTTTGCGCGGTTCGAGCGCCGTGAGCTCTTTTTTTTCTCTCTAAATAAACTGAAGGAGCTACCGCGGAGAGCAGATATATATAGATTTGCGATTCAAAGCGAGAGAAGCGCACGGAATCGCAATTAGCGAATTGTCTATCGGGGGTCTGTCTGTCCGTCGGGGGAAAAATCAATTTTACTAATAAAGGTTACGTGGGGGGCCGTGCTTTTAAAAAAATCTGGGTCGAAAGTTTACGATTAATTAAGGTTATAATAACTTTCGAAAAGGGGAGGTTAGCCGCGATTGTAAACAAGAGCTTACCATTGCACAGATCGACGCTCGAATCCTGAATTTTCAAAATCGGAACCAATTCATTTTCCAAAGAGTCCAATGAATAAACTGACATCCCCTCTTTTCACTTTTTTTAAAGCTGAAAATTACAAAAACTTATACCGCATCGTACGCTACAGTTAACATCCCGCTGAAGTTGCCTTTTATCAGATTGCGGGCCTTTATTTCAATCCGCGATAATAATCCCAATTTTTTTAATATTATTATATAAAAGAGATACGGATCGGTAGTTAGATTTATTTAAATCTCAAAATATATTCACGCAACGCATATATACATTTTATTGAATTCTCGAGAGGACATTCAAACTCAAATAAAATTGGACAAAATGTTCCATCCGCTACTTCTGATTTGCGTAATCCTTTGGTATACACACGTAGATCCTTTAATAAAGGTACAGTGGATGCTATAAATAAATCTCATTCAGAGAGCATAATTCGACGAAAGAAAAGAGGTGACAGGAACTTTTAACGCTTTTTATTTCTGATCGTGGGTCGTCAAATTACACTAAATATTATACAAATCTACTAAATTTTTAATCGTAAATTTTGTACCGTCGTTTGCATATACTTTTTCTTACTTAAGTATAAAAAATTATACACCTATAAAATACTCTAAAACCTAAAGTAAAAATGTAAAAAAGGTAATGATATCTATATAGGATGAATCCGTCGTGTCTCTTTGCTCGTTCCATAATAAAAAAAAAAACAGTCGGAAGATTAACGCGATTATCACGACATAAATATATATTTAAATAAAAATCTCGATGCTCGATGATTATACGTCCGCGGGCAGATATATAAAATCAGTTGCCCGCCGCCGCCGCGGCTTTGGCTTCCTCGTCGTTGAGTCTTCGGATTCTTTGCATCTCGACGCGGCGACTCCTGAAATTCAGAATGCAATCAGTCGCTGCGCGCGGAGCTGGCATTATCATAATCGAGTAAAAGAAAAGCCTTACCTCTCGAGCATCTCGTCCCGTTCCCTCTGTTCCCTGCGGCTCTGCAGGCAGCGGAAAACGAAGCAGACGACGATTAATAGCAGAGGCACTATGCAGGCTAAAATAATGCCGGTCGCCAAGCCCGCCTGGCGCGAGCTAAACTCTTGTTGACCTGGTAAATTTTTTCAAATTCATATTTAACTCTCGCCGCGCTGAATGTATATTGCGTGGGAAGTGAGGGGGGAGGGCTGGAAGTAAGGTGAGGAATGAAAATTTCACAAAATAACTCGAGCGGAAATTTCCATTCCACACATAACAGCAGATTTGGAAAATAAAGGAGGCTCCAATCAATCATCATTTCAACAATTATCGCCAATCTGAGCGCGTGGAATAGAAATTTCCTGCAGCCTCTTCAGCTTTTATAAATTCTAAAAAAAACATCGTTTATTTTATCAAGACGGTGCGTATAAAAGTACAATATAAAAGGCAGAGACGTTGTTGCGCCGCGCGGCGCGGCGCGAGTTTTGTGACGGGGAGGCGGCGATTGCTTCAGTGTCATTTCTATTCCACGGCGTTGTTGCGCAATCGGCTTGCACGGTGAGGGGGAGAGGGGAGCGCGTGAAATTGAAATGCGTCAGGAGGTGAGGTGCGGGCTCCACCTGCGCCTCCGTTGCCCAATAATGTTTTAGTACAAAGAGAAGAGATAAAAAAAGAAAAAAAAAAAGGTTTTCGCCCTGCTCTCTCGGCGGCGGCGCGGTTATCGGGGCCGCGTTATCAGTGGGACAGATGCACTGTTGGGCGCGCCCGAAAATTCCGTTCTTTTTATACTTTGCCGAGCGAACGGAAGTTAGGCGAGACAAACGGCCGCGCGGAAGAAATGACGATATGTGCTGTACAGTGGATAATTAATGAATTCTTAAAGATACGTGTAGGATCATTGTCTTAAGACGTTATATCAAAATTATTTAGGAAAATTATATCGTATAGAGAACACAAGAACGAAGCTCCTAATTCTACGACAGACTAAATCTAAAAACGTAAGCGACGCGATCAGACGTCGCTCTGTTTCGCGGCTTGGGCAACGGGCGGCGAGGGGGTGGCGGAGAAGCTCGACATCGCCGGCTGCCTGCTGAAGCTCGCGGTGGACGGTGGGCTGTCCTCCTTGAGCGTGAGGTCCCACTCCTTGTCCTCGAAGTCGATGTCGGGCTTGCCGGGCAGCGGCTCGTGGGTCCTGTAGACGGCGTCGTACTTGCGTCGCTTCTTGCCCTGCGTCTCCTTGGCGCCGGCCGGTCCGAGGCTCGAGCTGGACTCGCTGAGCGGCGAGACGGCGCGGATCTTCGAGGGCGTCGACGAGCCCCTGTCGGAGAACCGCCAGGACGGCGCGCCGCCGCCGCCGTTCTCGGTCTGCCTTCTGCGCAGGAAGCCGAACATGACGCCGACGAGGATCGCGGCCGGCAGGCACACCGCCACGATTATGCCCATCGTCGTCCAGGCCGTCCGCTGCGAGTACTCGACTTGCGCTGGTGGCGCACACGGGACGGTTTTTTTCGTTTAGGGATGGACGATCAATTGCGATGATTGTTGGCTTGGAGGGCCGAGTCAAAGATATAGGCGGCGAGGGAGATTCCAATTGCGGTGTTAATTTTGTTTCGAAGAGTTTTTACTTAATGGCGAAAAAATTTAATAACGAGTGACGAGTTATCAAAATCGAAAAAAAGCTGCCGACAAGACGGTATATGGCATTCAGACTCAATTCAATTTCCATTGTTTTGAGAGAATGTAACGAGAGAAATTCACCTCTAATGAAAGGGCAGGCACGCCGATTTGGAATAACGGGCGTATATTTTTGACTCGGAGCGGAGGGGAATAAATTGAAGGGTAAGAAAGAAAATGAAGCACTTACGCAGACATTCCGTGTAACCGTATTCCGGCAAGTTCCAACGACCTTCCGGCTCGCAAGTTCTTCTCTGATCGCCGATGAGAACGAAGTCCTGATTACACTCGAAAGTTACTTTCGTGCCGGGCTGGAAGAGGAAGTTGCTCTTTCGTCCGAAACGCGGCGTTTCGAGAATACCGCAAGATATCACTGATGAGCAAAGAAATTATTATTATTATTATTATTATTTTTTTTTTTTACTACTCAACAAAGAAAACTCGACTCGCCTCTCTTGGAGTTCAGGCTGCGTATCTGCGTGTAGGTGTCGTAGTAATTCCTCGTGAAATGTGCCAAGTCTCGATTCAAGCTCATGGCGTAATCGTACTGGCACTGATAAGAGTCGCCGCAGAGATCGTGCGCCCGAGCAATGTCTTCCGATCTAAAAGTCAAACAGTTTAAACGTCGCACTACGCACTGCATTCATTTAAAAGAAAGGTATAAATAAAAACTAGAAATCACGCGCACCTATTGGCCGGTATGAATTCCTCCGGCGTTCTTCTCCACTCCGGCTCGAAAGTCCGGTTGGCGAAATAGCTCGCGGTTCGCCCGAATTCTCTGGTGAAGAGCGCCCCGCCCTTCTGAGCGTCTGCCTTGTCCTCGAGCAGCCAATTGATGGCGAAGTCTTTATGCACCGTCTCGAAGTTGTTGAGATTGGAAATGGAGGCCTGCTGGCCGTCCGGATTCGTCAGGTCGTCGACGATGTCGTAGCTCCAGTTTCCCAAAAGTCCTCTCGTCTTGTTCTATATATAGCAGCGCCATTAAAAAAAGGAAAAAAGTTAAAAGGAGGACTCAAAGGAGGAGCAAATGACCGACTCACCATATAAGACCAGGGAAGGTAAACTCTGGCAGTCATGAAGCCCTGGTTTTCCACGACCTCGACTCCGGCTCCGGTGTCGAACATTATAACGACTTCGCTCTGATTGAGAATGTAAGTCGGTGTATAAACGACGACGCCGGCAAAGTGCTGGAACTTCAAAGAGCTCCGGTCGAAGTAGACCCTCTTGTTATCCGCGAAGACGTCGAGTCGATAGCGCCACTGGGCGTGAGTCGGTCTCAATCTGACCTCGATCGTCGCTGAATTATTTCCTCTCGCTGAAATGCAAACCCACACCGGCGAATATCAGACGCGCGCTTTCATCCGTTTAAAAGGATTCTTTCGATTTCGCGCAAAAACAAAATGGGCTTCTTTCGGTATACAAATTAAACTCGAATGAATTATGTTCCATGTAATTTTAACGTTATATCGGTTATCTCGCTGAATTTGCATATTTGACGAAGCATAAATTGTATTACTGAACCAGTTGTTTATAGCTTTATATTTCTCGGTTTAGATTTTGTCTCTTTATAATTATATGTAGCCTACATATTTTATGCATATTTCACGTAAATAATTTACTGCCTAATATGCTAAACATAGTATTTAATTTTAATAATCTTTAGATTCATGTGCCTGTTAGTTTCATTTTTTACAGTTGACACTGGGATTAATTTACAAATGACGCAATTATAACATTTGTCACCATCAACAATGTCTTTTTTACCTAAATACATGCAATTATTTGAAATTACGTAAATCTCGTAATTTATCAAGCAATCTCTTGTACAGAATTAAAATAGAATTTTTAAACTATATTAGCGGCTTAAAAGATCGAGGAATGCTGCCTATAATTAAATTAGCTTCAGTTACCTTAAATCTTTGAAAGCAAAAAAAACATTCTTTCCCTACTAATCATCACCTGAACCGACACGAAACCCGCTTATAGATAAGCGATTAATTCCTATTTGCACACATGATATTTTTCGCGAAAAGCCGAGATTCTAAAAATCTAAAAATCCCGACTTCCTCCTTTGACTTGGCGCTAAAATCTAAAATCTCAATTGACCTGCGACGGCGGTGAGCTGGGTGGCGCGCACCTCCCCGTAGAAGTTATCGGGCAGCTGCTCGAAGCGGGCCTGGATGTCGAGCTTATCCTTGGCGTCATCGACGCGCACGAGCACGAACTCGCCCTTGCCGTTGAAGGTGTACTCGAGGCCGTCGAACGTAGCGACGTGGGGGTCGCCGAATACGGCGCCGATCGACGGCGACTGATAGGCGATGCAGTCCTGGGAGGGACGGCGCTCGAAGCGGTACGTCTCGCAGCCGATCGCCTGCTCGTCCTGCCACAGGCAGCAGGTGTACATCGGCACCATGTCGTGGAACCAGTGCGATAGGGTCGGCACCTTGTTCGCCTCGTTCCAGGGCAGGTAGCCGAGGTTGTGGGAGCGACGGGGCCGCGAGCCCCACTGCTGGTCGTAGGTCAGCATCAGCATGTTGTTCTTGTCGTAGCAGCACTGCTGCTCCGAACCGTCGAGGCTAGGGAGATTCAGAGTTTTGATTAGAGGCGAGCTGCCGAGTTATGGGCGATCTTGATAGAGTCGTATATAATTATTTACGAGATTTGGCGAAATTGAATAAATTAACTTTGCAGGGGCTTTGGATCTAAAAATTTTGCTATCGCAATATATTTTTTTGAAGCTTTTAAAATAAGTAATTCTGTAACTTTTAAAATCTCCTGAATTTTTCATTTCTCCCCTAAAAGTGCAAAAACGCCAAAGCTCCGTTGTTTATCCAATCGATCTCGCCAAAAAAAAAAAGTGCGTAAAGCTGAATCCCCGGCGCAGCTCGCTCGGGAACAAAGCACAAGCCCAGAATCTGACTCGAGACGAAAGAGGGGTGGTCTGGGTTGCTTACTTGGGCGCACCGGTGGTCACGCAATGTATGGCGCCCCGATTGTAATAGCAGTCCGGGTTCGAGTCCTTGTCGCAGTCGTGATCGGGCAGGAAGCGGCCCTTGTCGCTGAGCGCGTGCTCGAGGGTGCACGGGCAGAGCGACACCTCCGCGGCGAAGTTCTTCAGATACCTGTCGTGCATGATCCAACGGTCGCAGAGATACTGCGGCCAGCGATTCCCGTACAGGCGCTCCCACTGTGGACCGAAGTACCAGCCCAGGGGGATCGGCTTGCTCCACAGGACTCTGAGGGCAGGAATTCACGGGATTGTTTATGCAAGGGGTGCTCGAGAGCCGCGAGAGGGCTGTAATGATCGAGTGCGTGTATATGTACTCACGGTGTGATGTCCAGGCCGGAGTACTGGGAGGGATTCGTCAGATTGATCTGCAGGAAGCCGAACTGCATGTCCAAGGTGAACGGGTCGTTGCGGTTTTTGTAGTTCGCCGGGGTTATTACGTAGCTGCCGGAGTTCGCGGTTCCCTCCTGAGAATTTTAATTGACAGATGTACTTTAATGCGGGAGCTGGAGGAGGAGAGAATATATTTCGAGCTTCGCTCGCTGATGCCTACCTCGATCATGTTTATGAATTCGAGCTCGGGTCGGATGCTCGTCTCTCTGTAGCCCCAGAGGGACATTTGGACGACGGCGTTGAGGTTGCTTGTCAAGTTGTATTGATTCCAGGTGATCTTTATCTCGGCCGGGTCGCGCTCGTGAACCGCTCTGGTGGAGAAGAAGATTCTCTCGGTGGCCGTCGCGGGTGTTTCTGTTGGTAATCAAAACGATTAATTTCCTAAAAATTATACGCGTTTGTGCGCGACGGAACAATTGTATTGGCTTTGAAACAATTAACGCTACGACTGTCGGATTTAATCACCCGTTTGCCCTGGCAACTATCGATATCGCGTATAATACACTATAAAGTTATTGTAAATCTATTTACATCGTTGATTTGTAACTCGTGTAATTTTCATTCACTATTATGTTACATTCAATAAATCCATCGAGCTCTAATAACGACTCCACCAAAAATCACTAAAAACAATATTTATATAAAAACATCTCCTAGCCTCGTTCGATATCTCCCGCGAGCATCTTACAAAAACAAGCCTTTATCTCCAATCGCGCGGTCGTCGCGCCATAAGCTCACCGATAAAGAAGCTTCCCTTCCAGTCGTAGGTGCCGCTGTTGACGGCGACCGCAAACCTGATGTACCCCTCGGCCTTGACGAAGGGCTGGATGCAGATGGCCCGATTGGTGTCGATCACCGTCCCCACGACCACCTCCGTGTCGAACCTGCACCTGACCTTGTCGTTGGGCATGAAGCAGGGCCCGGTGATGTTGACCACCGTCCCGCCCAGCATGTTTCCGCTCTCCGGCGCGAACACCAGCGGCAAGTGGGCGCCCGCTGAAATTTTTCAAATGATTAGCGGCTGCTCGTATAGAGGGAGCTGATGAGTACGATTCGTCTTACCGATGTCCTTGTTGCAGTTGCCCAGCATGATCTTCTCGTCTATTCGGAAAATGTGCCGGCCGGGAAAGCCGTTCGCCCAGCCCCTGCCCGAGAGATCGCGCAGCGTCGACTGCTGGGAATACGGCTGGTACTCGTAACTCTGCGTTCCATTTCCTGCGTTGAATCCGATCTGAAAGAAGGAATCCCTTATCAGAGCGGACACCTCGCCTCTCCCCCTTTCCCTCCCCCGCCGCCGCCGAGTTTTTCCATAAAAGCTGCAGGCCTGTTTTTTTTTTCATTTTTTTTTTCTTATTTGCTGCGAGGGCATAAAACTGCAGGCGGAGGGCTGTTATTTTGAATGAAAACGACGAGCGTTATGCGCCCTTCTCGAGGGGAGGGCAGACACACTCGAAAACTTACGTTTTATGCTTTTTTATTTCCGTTCGGGACATAAATCTTTGCGCTCTTCCCAAAAAGGCCGCGCGCGCCATAAAACCGTTAATAAAAATGCATCAATCCTCGAGCGGTAAATCGGGGATATCGAAGTGAAATCTGCAACTATTACGCGTGCTAACTGTTTTATAGGCGGTTTCGCTTGCTTCGAAACGTCAAAAGAACTCCCCATCGGATATACTTTAAAAATAATTCTTCCAAAACGCAGTGTAACATTTAAAAAAAAAAATCAATTTTCCTAAAAAAATAATAAGTATTCTTTACGACGCGGTCGAGTTAATAAACTTCAAATATCACGGCGGACAACGCGACCTAAATAATTTAAATTCGGGCGGAAACGTAAATAAGCAAGGATAATAATTCAGAAATAGCCCGTCTAAATAATTGATCGACCGGCGAATCGGGCTGCCGATACGTTAAAACATTCAGCCGTAAATATCGAAGTATACACCGGACGCCATGAAAAAAAAAACGAAGGTATCCAAAGATCTCCTTACGTAAGCGGCGACTCCACCCTCGCCGCCGGTGGTGTCGCCCCCTGCCTCGGTGTGGCTCGTCCACTGGATGTCGAGGTAATTGAAGATCGCGTAGGTGTAGACCTCGTCGGTGGCGAGGACCATCTGGAAGGTGTTGGTCTTGAAGAGGGAGACGTCGATGCCGCCGGCGAAGGACATGTTCTTCCAGGTGACGATCACCGCGTGCTTCGGGTTGAAGGTGTCGGCGCCGACGACGCCCTCGCGGATGTCCCACTTGACGCGCTCCCGGAACTCGACGCCGAACTGGTCCGTTCGCTTCTGCAGGTCGCGCTCCATTCTGAAAAATCGTCGACGGAGGCCTTTGGATTTTCGAATTTCTTCGAAGTTACGAATTACGCGTGGCAGTCGAGAATGTTTTTTTTTTTTTTTTTTCTTAAAATAAACCGCGTTACGACGGTATAGAGTAATCAAGTATTCATGAGGAAAAGTATTAATGTGAAATAAAAAAATGAAAGACTCTTAGAAAATGGACACATTTTTCTACATTTTTCTTCGTTTACTGCCAATTAATAATTCAAATTTTACTCAAGATCTGACTGATATTGTAATTATGATTCTTAAAGGGACATCGGAGTATCCCCTTAAAAAAGAAGAAAAATTTCACAGATATATATTTCCCTTCATTCTTAAAAAACAATCACAGCAGTTAAAAAAAATGAATCACCGTTTATTCGCAGCTTATCGATCCACTTACCGGAAGTAAACGCCGGGTTTTCGCTGATCGACATCTGTGGGCTTGAGTCGACCGATACGACAATTACTGAAGAATATGCCAATGAAGGCCGGATCATTGGTTTTGGGCCAGTCCTTGATTGGAAAGACGAGCGGATACGTGTAGTGCTCGGGTGGATCGCTGAATTCCAGGAAACCGTTCATCGACAGCTGGAAACGAGAGGAAAGTTAGCCGATCTCAATCCCCCCGAGGGTTCCGTCGAAAACCCGAAGCCGACAACTCACCCTGGTGTAATTGTACCGAAAGCCGAAGAACGGCAGCTGGAAATTGAAGTTTTTGTGGATCTGCGGTATGGAGTTGTGGATGTCGGTCTGATAATCTCCCATGTTATTGTCGCCGCCCTTGTCGAAGAACCAGTACATGAATTTCGAGCGTATTTCGCGCAGCCTCGTCTCGGTGATGACGTAATTGGACGAGAACTGGTCAGACTTTGGAGCATATCGATCTGCCTCCGGCTCGCCCGAGTCTGCAATTTTAATTAAAAAAATTTTCTTGAAGAAAAATAAAATAAAAGAATATTTTCCTCCCCCCGACAAAAGTATTTATTTAGTTATGGATGCGCCTCGCCAAGCTCGTTAAAAATTAAAATCTTGTAAAAAAGCTCCGGCTCTGATGAAGTTAAATTTACATAATAATATTCTCCGCGAAACTTTTAACGCTTTAAGCAATTCTGAGCCATTAAGAGACTTGATGATGTTAAATTTTTCAAAGCAAATAAAATTTCGCTTTTCTTTACCCGGGAGCGGCGCGCGACGGTCTATGGTGTAGCTGCTTTATTTAATTAAGACTGCTATTAAGTAATGAGAATTAGATTAATTAAGAAAAATAATCTAGTTTCGAGCTAGTTGATTTTGGGCAGTTTGCAGAAACTTTAATTCTTGCGACGACAATTAAAAAGCTACTATATAAGAGTTTATTAATTTAAAAGATCATAGTCATTATTCATAAAACTAATAGACCTTTAGCGTTTTAATTGTAAAAGAAAATTCTGTTCTATTTTAGGTTTCGGTGTATATCGCAATCGAATCGTTTGATATGATAACACTCGAGCGTTAAGCGTTTAGTTACCGAAACTAAGATTAAAAGAATCTGACGAACCGATTCTCCATGAAAAAAAAAAAATCAAAGGTAAATATCAAAAATTTCCAGCATGATGAAACTCAATTTATAAACGTTTCACGAGTATACTATTTATTTTCTTGAACCAATAAAGAAATATTATTTATCAACCAAAGCTTCTTTTTCGTAATAAAACCCCCTTAAAAATTTAAGAAAGAACAAAATTTCACCGCTAAATTCAAGCAGATTTCGAATGACTAATCTACCATCGGGTGTGATCGAGCCTCGTTCACGCGGATACCGAATCGTGGAAAGCGTAGTAGAACTGGAATTACGATGATTCAGTGACTGATAAAAGACAAAGATATAAACGATATATACACCCGTTAAAAAAGGACGGGGCAGCGTCGAGGCTGACGCACCGCAAACACCGGGGCTTCGCGCCATGATTAAGCAGGTGCAGCAAGCATCCACCTCTTTCGCAATCGAGCGCCTAAATTCTTACCAATTTTCCACCGCATTTCCTGCCCCTTTTTCGCAGGGCGGCGTTTGGCGCTCCGGAATGCTTGTAGGAATAAGAAAGCAAGGGGAATCATGAATGAGATTGGCAAAGTAGTTAGGAAGCGTTTAAAAATCAATGACCAGCCGTTGGCCGCCTCTTTAAAGAGGCCGGGCGCCGCTCTTCCGTAGAAAGTCGAGCACACAAAAGCATCAGCGTGAAAAACGGTCCCATGAGGCGTGAAGAAAAAAAAAAAGGCGCGGTCGGAGCGAATTCGTTCGATAAGCGATAAGGCCGCGTTTTCCCTCTCGATTCCCCAAAGAAGCAGGCTTCATTTCCTTACCGTATCTCACGTATTTGGCGATGGCGTCGTCGCCGACCAGATTCCTGGACGCCAAGCCCGTCGGGACCTCCATTTCCGGCTGATGCTCGACGGCATGGCCCGTCACTTCCACGTCGTCGAGCTTATTTACCCGCGGCTCCTCGGGCACCTCCTCGACGTCCGGTTCGAGGGCCGGCTTCTCGTCGAGATCGTCGAGCTCGGAGGCGGCGGCGGCGGGGACGGCGGCGGGACTCGTGTCCTCCTTGGCGGTGTCGTCCAGGCCGAAGGCGCTCTCGAAGCCCTCGGACTGGGCTTGCGCCCCCAGGAAAGCTCCGAGCGCTAAAAGCGCCAAGAGTAGACGAGGCATCGTCCCGGCGGAACTTGGTTTCAGAGCTGGGCTTTCGTCCTCTCGTCGCGCATAGGGAAAAAAAAAAGAAGAGATGCGTGTGGCGCGAGGCGATTACAGGTGCTCGCAAAGAGTAACTGAGGTACGCCCGAAATACGGGAATCGAGCCGGACGCCAGAGGCGATAAGGTTTAGTAGATAGGCAAGATAAGAGTGGCTGGCTTATCTTGAAAGCTGCGACGGTGTTGGCGCGAGTTGCGGCAGGTATGCGATGCCACGCCGCGCCGAGAGAGAGAGAGAGAGAGAGAAGCAATGGGAGTGGAAAGGGGGTCCTCTCTGACCTAATTTCCAAAAGGGCACTGCTCGCCGAGTTTTATTCTCGCTCTGAATCTCCGCCGCTTGATAACATGGAAATTCGAAATTTTATACTTCTTTTCTGCGCCACGCTTCTTGAGACGTTGCTGCTGCCGCCGCCGCTGCTGCTGCTGCTGCTGCTGGCGAGCAAGCTGTTGTGGCAGCGGAAATCTCGGCCAAGATTCAAAGATTCGAAAAAAAAAAGTTATCTTTGTCCTCTACGAAGTCCTCTCTAAAAATTGTCCATTTTGATGATGCAAGATGTTTTTGAATAGATGCAGCGAAGAAGTTACCAATTATTTCTATTATGACTAATGCAGCAGATTCCACTAATAGTCTGAGTTTATACGATCGCGTAATTATCGCCTAAAGTCTTAAAACAAACTTTTATAAGAACATTACTGATACAGTTGACCTCAACTCTAGAGATTTATTAAGATTAAGAAACACAGTACGAGAAAACTCTTGAAAATGCAGTTGATATTCAATCGTTTTAGTATATTTTAACAAAATTATTAAAATACGGAACATTTTTTAATGTGTTTTAAATTAACTGAAATTTGATTCAATTGTATTATCAAGTTAAATATACTATTTTAACACATTTTTTTTAAATTAGAATACAAATTTTTTGACTGAATTTTGTTTACATATTTTAAGATTAAAACAAGTGATGAATGCCGATGATTCATACAAAATGTGACAAAACGAAATGTAACGCTTCTTTACGCTTCTTTACTACTATTACTCATTATCTGTAGTATATTATCAACATTTAGAAATCGAATGGACCTTAAAAAGTTGTATCAACGCTTTCATGTCAACATAATTATATCTCTTTAAATAACTTTACGCTAATTTAAAGTAAAAAATGGTAAACTTTTATTATTACAAATTATACCTTTAGAATTCTAATAATATTTAAGAATTTTTAAAGTGAATTTAAATATATTAAATTGTAGTTTTAGTGTAGTTTTAAAAATAAATAAAGGAATAACTGGTATTGGTAATCTAGATTCATCCTAAGTACATTCAACAAAGATAATTCGTATCTTTAAAATATCACGATGAATCTGAATAGTACATTTTTACTGCAGCAGCATAGTTAAGATTCCTACTATTCCGGCATTCTCTTGCGATTGTCATGAACTGACCCTGAGTCATGAATGATAAACTAAAGTAGATGGGAATCTCGATGGACTTCCGCGAATGCACATA
>JAWWEO010018743.1:1417-21571 GCA_035582975.1 Ormyrus labotus
CCCCCGCGTACTTGCAGTGGAGGAAACGCTGAAAGGCCTCGTTTCATTTACGGCTCGAAAAATGTGTTCTAGCTCGCGCTTCTCGTGTGCTAGCACTGCCCCTCGTTCCCGCGCAAACTCCAGGAGTGCGCCCGACGTCTTGGCGAACTTTGTTTTCGGTGTAATGGGTAACGCTGCTTCGAGCTCTCCGGGTAGTGCATTTCCCCCGGAGAACTTGACGAGTGACGCGAGTTCCTGATTCTTGCGGCGGGGAGGGCTAATCTTATATTGCTGGAAGCTGCGCGGGAAAATGTAATGCGAGCACTGTTTCTGGCTTTATGGGCTCGTCGCCGAGTTTTTATTCCGTTGGACTTGGTTGTCGCGGCGGTTATGGGAGTTTGTTTTTAATTATTTGAAAGGGCTTTAAAAAAATTTCAAGAAAATTAAAGGGCCGACGTCGCGGTCGGGACTGCGGGGGTTGCGAACTGAACTCGCGATGGATATACATTAATGGAGTTTTATGGAATGTTTACAAAACGGCTTAGAGAATATAAATGCTGCAATTTTTCATTTGCTAGGCGCGCTTTCTTGGGAATGAAATGGTAATCTCGCTTTTTATGTTCAGAGCAACGAGAGTTTATTGCGACTTTTATTAATATCAGTCTATTAGATAATCATACAGACGTTATTACCGCATGTTTTAAATTTAAAATATTCGATCATTCAGCCATTATACGTCCAATAGTCGATCAATATGCGACCAGTATTTGCCCAATATTTGACTAATATTTGACCAATATTCAACCAATATTCGATTATTATTCGGCCAATATTTGAGTAATGCTTGATCATTCAGTCAATAGTCAACTAATGTTCAGCCAATATTCAACCATTATTCGGCCAATACTCGGCCAATATTTAACCATTATTCAACCAATATTTATTATTATTGGCCAGTATTCGATCAATATTCGGCAAATAGTCGACGAGTGTTCGGCCATTATTCAGTCAATATTCGACCAGTGTTCAATCATTCGGACAATGGTCGACTAGTGCTCAGTCAATATTCATAAAAAATATTAAAAAGAGGAGGATCATTATTTGGCCAATATTTGACCATTATTCGGCCAATCTTTGGCCAATATTCGGCCAATACTTTAGCATTATTCAACCAATATTCGGCCATTATTCAGCCATTATTCATAAAATACAAATTTTTTTTTCAGAAAATATTTATATTTATAATAATTCTATTTTCGAAAATAACATTATGAATATATTCACTCCTACAATGTAACATTTTATAATAGAATTAGAATAGAATAATAATTCTATTTCTGAAAACAACATAATGAATATATTCACTCCAACAAATATAACATTTTTTAATAGAATTAGAATAGAATTAGACATGTCGAGTAACAAATTGCATTTAACTTTTGATTGATTCATCACGTGATCACAGAGAGCCGTATATTATAACACAAAACCTTCATTACTAAATTGCATCGTTAAATTCGTTAAAACGCTGAAAAAAAAGCGCAGAAATAAATCCGACTATCGACGTGCAACATTATCACATCACCTAGTTAAATTTAACGAATTTACTTTATCTCTCGACGCGCACAAAAATTGAATTAAATCATTTTGTTTATATCAACGCACGTATACGACTCGCTTTTCGTGCGAGCGCTTCGCGAGGCAGCGGTATAAAATAATTGCTATAAAATAATTGATTGAAGCATTACAAAGCCTTTGCGCGACGCGGGGATCGATAATTTCCGGGATAAAGATCCAGTTTCGCGCGCCGCCAGCAGCAGCGTGCAGCAATTGCGCACCCACTCCAGACGAGCGCCTGCGACTCTCTCGAGCCCTGCACAGTTTTTCCGCGCGACGACAAAGCCGCGCGCGTTCTAATTGCCGGGTCGGGTCGATTACGAAATCGATATCCATCGGCTCATCGGCGCCTCCTTAAATAATAAAATAATAGAGAGGCGAATGCGCGCCCGGAGGCTGTCGAGCACATCGGGGAAGGCGCGTGCGCGCGCAACCCTAAAAAGCCGTCGGGGCAAACAAGAAGGGAAAATAATCGTCGAAAGACGCGGGAGCGAGAGAACTTACCCGCGGGAGAGGGAGAGAAAAAACAACACAACGCACCGGTGGAAAGAGAGAATCGCTGATAAGAAAGAGGGCAGAGCTAACAATGGCGCGATCCGTCTCTCCCTCTTCTCGGAGCGCGAGAGAGTTTACTTAGCCCCGCGGAGGGAGGAAAAAAAATCCTGCCGGCGGAGGGTGGACAGCCGTTAATGAGGGTTAATGCAAGATGTCAGCGAGAGAGGAGCCTCGCATCCGCGAGCCTTCAATGACGGAGCCGAATGTAAACGCGGCGCTTTTTTTTTTTTTTTTTTTCATATTTCCGGTGCTTCTCCTCTTCTATATCGCGCGAGACGCGCGGCTTTCGGCCCGTTTGTTGATTAATTAAAAAGCTTGCCGGGCCAGATTATCACGGCCGAAGAGGAGGGGGGGGGGGGATCGAGGAGGCAAGGGTTGGCTTTGTGTTGCAACTAGAATAAAATCTGCGGGGCTTTTGTTTGCTTTTTAATGCACGCTGAGTCGTGCGCTTTCGAAAGCTCGCTTTTAAATGGAGTTTTAACCATTTTTTTTTTGTAGTGGTTTTTTTGTAGTTCTTTTTATTTTAGTTCTTTTGCTGAAAGGCTACACGAAAGTGGACGTAGTTTTAAGCTTTATGTATCAATTGCTGAGGAATTTTACTAATTAAGCAAAATTGCACTTTTACCTCGAACGCGAAAAAGAAAAAGGTTTAACTATTTACAGGTTTATATGGCATAAAGATCTGCAGAAAGTATATATTATATTGTGGATGGAAATAATGAAGTGAAAAATCTAAAATATTTATTGCTACATGGAGAAAAAGTCTCAGTAAAAATTACTATACTGTTTAGAAAAGCGAGCACAGACTGCCAAAACCCAAAAAATTATCATACTTTTTTAGTAAATTTTAATGAAATTTTAGTAAAAATTCGTGTAATTTTATTAAATTTACCTAAAATTTCAGTAAAATTTACTAAAAAGTTTGGTAATTTTTTGGGTTTTGACAGTTTGTGCTTGCACTACCAGAAAGTTTAGTAATTTTTTTTTAAATATTCGTCATTTTTACTAACATATTTCTCTCCGTGTAGTTTACAAAAAGAACGATCTTTTACGTATTTACACTATGAAAGAATATGACTTTTCCCTCACGTCCAATATTTACTTATATATTTTGAATACTAGAAAATAACTTTTAGTGTCTTTCGAGCAAACAAAGAAAATTTTAAACAAATAAAGATAGCAATCGGGTTGAGAAGCGCCAGGAAAAAGTCAAGTTTTATTTGAGCTTTACATCACGATGGTGTATAGCACACGTCTAGTGGAAAGTCAATATTTAACCGAGTAGTCAAAAACAATGGGTAGAGTATAGAAAAGTTTTATTTAGGTACGTTACTCAGTTCATTAACTGTATCAATTATTCGAGTTAACCTTACAAACGTAAGTCGGATTAACGTCAACTCTCGTATAATGTTTGAATTTAACATCATTATTCTGGGAAATGTGGAATTTGTGTAGGGATCAAAAGCTCAAAGTAACTTATTATAGTCTCAACAAGCAATTTTTATATCAAGATGGCTTATCCGACGTTCCGGTCTTGGCACTGAAGGCCCTTTTTTTAACGCGACGCATTAAAAAATTTAAAGGCAACTTAAACGTTTCCAGGGTTTCTTGAAAAGCCACCGTTGCTTATTCTCAAAAAGCCGTCCATGAGTTATAAATGCGTTCGTATTTTTAGCTTTACTGCAGCGCCCTAGAAAAAGTAATTATTTTAATAAAAAAAAAAGATTTATTTTCGTTTCAATTGTTTAAATTACTTTATAAATTTGCAAAAAAAAAAAAAAAAATTCTTTAATTTAAAATCTTAACGAGAAAAAATGTTGTATTTTTATATAAAATTCGAATCATTTTTCTCAGATACACGTGTTTCTCTGTCAGAGTGCAAATTAATTATTTTTAATTAAAACAAAATGTAATTGCGCGAAACGAGAATTGTGTTTTTCTGTCAGAGTGCAAATTAATTATCTTTAATTAAAACGAAAAGTGAATTTTGGCAACCAATGTAAATTTCACCTAAATTACAAAAACTAGAGTCTCTCAATCAAGCAAAATAATTTTTCCGATTTTTTTTGGTACAGCGGCGTATTTTTCCGTTTCTACACATCATTTATTTTCCGAAATAGTGTTTTCGTTTAATTCTCCTCGCGAAACGAACGATGTAGTGTGAAAACCGCGCCGCGGAAAGCTCGAATTTGAAGAAGCACCGCGATCAAGTGGATGCTGCTTGCGTGCGTTTGAAGCATTGGCAAAAGAGAGTGATCGGAAAAGAGGAGAACGGTAAACAGACCGAGGGAAGTAAAAAAGAATTGATCGAACTGATTGATTGCATCATTTATTACATCGGGCGTTCGCGGTTTCCACTTTCCCGCTGGAAAGTATCGCGGGTAAGTTGATTGTTATTAAAAAATTGGCAGTCGCTGAAAAAGAGAGGAGTAATTGTGCTCCTTTTCGTTTTCGCATTTTAATTAAAGGAACTTTGAAATGTAAGCCCTGGTTGTCGGAGATTCATTATTATTCTTCGAAGTTTTATTATCACAGCGATACTTTGCCATTGTTGGCTTATAAAGGAATAATTTTTGGAATGAAAACGCACGATGATTATGTAAATGCAAAGAACGTAACCAGGTTTCTTTATATTTTGTCCCCTGCAGTTTTCGTTGCGATCTAGCAAAATGTACGTAAAATTTTAAAGACCGAGTAAGACTCCTGTAGTACTCCTTCATATTTCGTGTAAATCGGTTTTGAGGCTTTAAATACATTAAGAAGTTTCAATCCCGTCTTTTTCCGTTTATGCAGAACTAAAAAGTTTTGCTTAAAATCTGGAACGAAATAATGTTTCAATGCAGTATGACTAAAAAAAGCAATTAACGTATTATTTATAACGTATATTGCTTTTATTTTATTTTATATTTACATAGGAATAATCCGCAGTATAAAATGTCGTATTTTTGAGAGCAAAATAAAGTTCTTATTTTTGGGACATTTTTTTTTTAATCAGTGATTTTTCGTGGATACATTTTATTGTTTTAACTTTTCAAAAAATATCAGAAAAAAAAAACAATAATACAGTAAATTATTTTAATACTACCAGAATCTAGCCGAATACGAGAAAGAAAGCCATAAAATAAAATTCAAAAAAAATTGTATCGAATAATTTACCAAAAACCGAAGACGCCAATACCGGAGATGCTTCCGAAATGGAGAAAATTCAATAGTTAAACGCGGCACACACACAGGTAAGTCCGCCTCGTAGTGCGTAGAGCAAATATGGGACGCCTTTGAAAATGGGCCACCGGCTATCTCCGATCTATGTCAATTCTGCCGCACCGCGACTAAATTATTCAGTCCCCGGCGCCTCTCTCTGTGTTTTTTCGCGAGCTTAAAATTGCACACGTTGCTTTGCATACCTTATCGGTTTTACGCGCGACATCTTCGGCTTTTCGAGCTTAAATCTCGAAATAAGAGGATTTCCCTCGTAAAATAAAATGCGCGAGCTATTGTAAATACAGAAAGCTTCGATACCTGTACATATACACCCTGGTTTTCTTTGTTTTTAAGGGAAAGCGCGCGAATGTAATTTATATATTCCACGCGCTGCGTTTCCGCTAAAGCGGCTTAATATCAAAGCGAAAATAATTGTTTCGAAACGGAGGGAGTCGGTATAAAATAACTTCTATTATTATAAGCACGTGCGGTATATTGTAATGCGAGAAGGATTAAATGACGAGAAATGTGCAGAGAGGAAATAGGATACCAAAGGAAAAGAGAGGATTGATTGATTAATTTATGCTCGCGTATTATTTGCATAATTGCGGACTAATGTTTCACCTCTTTGTGCGTTCTAAAATAGCCAGAATCTGCCTAAATTTAGCTCGAACGAGTGAATGAATTATGCTTTGTAACGGCGAATGAAAATTTCACGACGTATTATTAGAGTTAATTTTATGGCGCGATAAATTAAGAATAGGACAGAAGTTCCGCTCATCGTTGATAAATACCTCAATTAACGGAATCATTGATGGCGAATACTGGATAGCAATGAATAGAAATTGTATTAATTAACAAGACATGGAATTCAGTTGCGAAACTAAAATACGATACTCGTCACGCGGAAAGCAGCCTGAATTTCAATGATTTTAGAGTCTATCTCTGTACGCTGATTACAATTCCGCTGCTGGCGTTGTTCGGCGTATGTACAACATTTTGGAGAAATCATTTAATTTCGAAAAATAATTTATAAATGATAAACATAAAATACGCTGTTCATGTAGTTTGCATTGAATACGTAAGTCAGAGTGCAGAAAGAAGACTGTGAAACTTGTTCAGCGAGGTGCTTTCTGAAAGAATATAGCTTGAATGGAATCATTGAAAATGTTTTGCCGGGTTGAGTGAAAAATTTATTTACAGGAGTAATTTAATTTTTCGCCTAAAGAGATTCTACGGCGAGGGCAGAAAACGCTGTAAAGTTATGAAAGAAAAATGGAAAGTGAGCTTTTATACACCAGGCTGTTATGAATCTCGCATAAAGAACTATAAAATTTGAAAGAACTTTTGTGCGCGCACCTTAAAGGGCAACGCGAAAATTTAAAATTTTAAGATTTATCTTTTTAGCGATAAAGTAGGTAGCAATTGTGCTATTCCAACTTAACTTCTCTTCCACAACTCTGATAATAAAAACTATCATTTAATTACAATTACACTTGTAAGTTGAACATGTTTACAAGTCGTTTTAGCTTTTCTGCCAACTTTGAAACTTTGAAAAGCGCTGTAAAAGTTTGCCTCGGTATTTTTACTTTTATTTTTGGTAAAATAACGCATTCGACGGTAATTCATCGATTCTTTTAAAAGCATTCATCCAGGCGTTTTAATGTTGAAAAGAATATGCATAATTTTAATTCGAATAACGCACTTCACTTCTCGCTTCGCTTTATCAAAAGTTTCAAATGAAACAAAAGAGAAAAATTTAATTTAATTGCAAAAAAAAAATTTAATAAAAAATTTTTAATTAATTGCATCAAGCTACTATAATTGACGAATCTATTGTTCTGAGCGGATAGTAAATTAAAGTCATCGCTTACAAACCTCGGAAGCTGTACAGCTCAGAATTTTCCTAAGTACATTCTAGTAATTAAGAAAACTTGACGATTCACCCTTCCGCAGCACAAAAACACTAATGAAAGAGCAAACTCCACTGTACGCAATAAGTTAGGGGGTTTTTCTCCCTGCAAGAAGTTTCACTCGAAACTTTACAGCTCCGCGCGAACATAATTGTAAGATGTTTGAATTAAAAGAGTTCTTAAATCCTTTCTTGATCATTCATTATTGTTGCATTAAGAGCGAAAAAAAAGTGTGGAATCGCGAGCGTTTGAAATTTCTTACTTTTGCAATTTCAAACGCAAAAGTACGATATTAGGCCAGCGTATAATTAATGCGAGCGTTTAAAATTAAATTTAATTAATATTACGTTGTTAAAGACTTCCCTCTATGTCAACGCGCATGTTGCGGCAAGTGTGTACAGCGTTACAACCTCCTTAAATTTAGGTGACGCAGGAGTTTGCCTATGCGCCCATTCTATTAGCATAATAATTATTCAAGTACTAAGCAGTTACGCCTCGGAAGAGAGGCTGCGAGAGTGAGAAAGAGAGTTACGAAGTCATAGCCGAGAATTATATCTAAAGTATTTATGACGTCAACTAAGATAACACTTCCCCAAAGTCTTTTACGCGTGCACTTCTTAACGTATCGATTTACTCGAACAAAGGCTTACTAGCTGCGCCTCGCGTTGACAACTTAGGGGAGGTTTACAGTTTATCTTCTTCAAAATTGGTTAAGGTAGTTCTTTAAACAGATATAGTACATTTTATAAATATAGATATAGAACGCGTGAATTTCACAGATTGATCGAAGATTCAACGATAAATCTATAAACAAGTGAATATAACTTTACCGGTTTTGGAAAAACCCTAATTTTTGCATTGATAACTCCCCCTGAAATTGAGTAAGGAAGATAATGAAACCTTCCAAATTAAAATTGAATGTAAAACAAAAAACATCCCCATGTTTTAAACGATTATTTTTTTAATGAACTATATCTGCATTTGTTGAATATTTACAGCTTTTAAATTTTTATTCGGTTCGTAGGGAACACCTCTTTAACACGTATTAACAATCAGATTATTAAACCTTAAATAGTTGAAATATAAAATTAGCAAATATAGTCTATATTTCGTGCAAGACCCGCCTTAAAGTATAAAATTTTATTATTTTCTGTCGCGATTGGTGTAGTTTCCATTTATTAGAGTGTTAAGCGATGTTTAGAATTTTTTTCTCAAATATTTGATTGACAACTTAGATAAAAAATAGTAAAAAATTCTTCAGTTATTAAAGAATATAATAGAATTTTATTTAATTTTGGTCTTATCTTTGCAATTATTGATGAACTACTACCTTAACCGGTCAAAAATGATTCTTTATAAATTCCATTAAATTTTCACACAATGGGTCACGCTCCTGGAGGTCTATAAGACCGAATACATGTAAAATAAATATTTTTAAAGCAAAATCCTTAAAAAAAGCCTTTTCACCTTTTCAGAGACTCTCTCTCTCATTGAAAAGGTAATAAAGTTAGCAAAACGAAATCATACCATACAGAAACCTTTTAAATTTAAATTTAATTCGTTTTCCGTGCCGATAGAGGCAGCACCGGCGCGGGGGTTGAAATCACCGAGGCGCGAGAGAGTCCAGGACTTGTCCCCTTTTTTTTTTAACAATATAACAAAATATACGGAAAAATGAGTATATAAATGCGCGGGGCGAGCTGTACTCGCAACGACGGGCACAATGGGGGCCATTGTCTCCTTGCCACCTGGTTTTTTTGTTCTTTAGAAATTTTCTCCTATTCCATTTTTCTCGCTGACTCACCGACGCGTATATTATCAGGCTTGGATTCGCGGGTCGAGGCTCGCCTTTTGTGCACGAATTTCGTTGGCTCGTCATCGGAGAATAAGATTTCATATAGATATCCGCGGGGGGAGTATAGTCGAAGGTCTTCCCTCTTATCGATGATTTATATAGATTAGTAAAAAGGCGATTCGGCTTATCACTCGAAATTTCGTTTGTGTTCTTGCTTTTATGATGCGCGCCTTTGTAGTTTCCCTTCTTGCGACTTTCGTAATTGAAAGTTTAATGATTATTGCGGGATTACGAGGTGGGCGTGATAAGACTCGGTGTTCTTCTACAGTATTTTCGGCTTAAGACCGTCATCCACTTTTTTAGAAGACACGTGTAATTTTACATTGTCTTTAATTTTACGTTTTCATTTACGATCTGCTTTTAACCTTTTCAGGTTTAAAATAAATTGAGCACCGACGTTCTCCGTTTCAAAGCATCGTTTAAAATTCTATTTTAGATATATCGATTTCAAGAAACTTGGTAGAATATATTTTCAATTTCTACCTTATATTATTTATAGTTTGTTAACGCGGAAATGCATTCATTATAATTGATTTTCGTCGATCAAATGGAAGTTTCAAATTGTCTCCCATCAGCTGGTTTATATTCTACCAAAATTAATTAATTTTCTCCCCGGCACTTGTTATTTAAAAGAGTTGTATCGAATAAAATCGTTGAATTATTTTATTATATACACCAAGGCAGAAAACACAGAGAAAGCACTTTTCGGTACAAAAGAGAATAATTCTTTTTGCAGCTGAAAAGCATTAATTAAAGGATCTTCTTTCGCGAAAAAGATAAATTCGTAAAATCAGAGGCAAACGAATACGCAATGTTGCAGATGCTCTACAAATTACAAAGCGCTTGATAAAGTAAACGGTAGAACGGTTCGGCGCAATAAAAGCCAGCGGATCGATGCCGCCCTAGCTTTTTAATTGCTCGAATGAAAATAATATCGTAATAAATCCAGAGGTAATTGGTATAACTTTAATTGCGCGACGCTGCAGCGGCAATAGCTTATTTCGCAAACGCGCCTCCGCCGCCCTTCGTTTATTAATCTTCCACGCTTACCAGCCCTTTGGACTGAAGCGCGGTGTGTCTCTCTCTCTCTCTCTCTTTCCCTCCGTCGCACTTTTCGTGCTTGTCTCCCTCCTCGATTATTGTATTTTATGCCGACATGAGCGTTTTCTCGAGATATTTCAGGAACACTCAGCTTATCGCTGGCGAACAGCTACTGTTTTCCTCTACGTGTACGCTTCGCTCTTGCCTTTATCCCTTACTTTCACTGCTTTCCTTTGACAGTCCTTTTGTCTCGTTCCGTTAGCTTTAGCGGAAAAGCGGTATGATTTTTGGAGAATGAGGAAACCACTGCGCCAAAATTGTTTTCGTCATTTTGGTTACATAAAATTAAAGTAATTTAATAATCGAGAATGGCAATTAAATTTTAATTTTAATGAAATGTTCAATTTACTTGGTCAGTCATTTAAGAACAATACTATTGTATTAATAAATTGGATAAATTGATGCAGTATAATAATACGTCTGCAAAAATAAAAAAAGAATATATTTCCTTTATCATTGTCCAACTTGGTGAAATTATTGAATTCTGCAAAGGTAGTCGTAATTTTAATTGATTGCAATTACAATCAATGTTCTTTTATTAATTAAATGGATCCTATAGATAAATTTTAATGGTGCCACAATTAAGACATGAATTAAAAAGTTCTTCATATTTCAAAAGTATACCGTTATTATAAATTAATTATCACCAAATCTGTTTAATATTCCATTTCAATTTCTTTTCACGCTTATAATTATCAGTCAAACAATTAGATTATTAAAATACCGGCAAATTATTCAGATTTATTCGCAGATAAATGATGCAATAATCGAATGTTATATCCGAGAACGATCAATAATCGCAATAACATCCACGTATACGGACAGGGTTCTAAATTTCAGTGACATAAATCATTATATTAAACTAACCATCAAGTAGTGCGTGACAATCCTGGAACAACCACGCAATTACGGGCGTATTCCTGCTTCTCGCTGACACTTAAAAATCCCGGGGATTGTTCGCGGGGAGTGAATTAGAATGCTAAACTCTGCTGGAGCGAAGAGTCTCGCGGAGTTTAAGGCGAGGAAGGGGAAGCCAGCTAAGTGTCTAGGGACGCGAACGAGGACTCCACGCCTTGAAATGCCAGACTTTGTGGTTTCTGCAATGACTTTCAAGTTACGTAGTGCTTTATTTTATTAATGTAGCCTGTGTAATTTAGTTTTATTACAATGTCAGTATGTTGCTCTTAGTGATTTCATAATATCTAAAAACTTTATGTTTATTCGTATAATCTTCGTTAAAGTATTGCTTTAAGTTGAAAAATTTTAAGCAAATTTGAATGGTTATTTATTTTTCTAAGATTTACTAGAATAAATTGCAACGTTAGATTTTCTTAATTAATTCGGTTTTACTGAATCGCTTCATTTTCTGTATTTAACGTTGTAATCTCCTGTAATTATCTGGGATTTGTACACCCTGAAAACAAAGGAAGAACAGTCAAGGAGATTGGAGACTAAGTCGAATTCTTTAGGATAAATACTGCTGAACCATCTTCCAATATACAGTACCGAAAAGATCGATCCGTCTAGATAAAGTCACGTCGGATCAGTATAAAAAAAGCTTAACAAAAAATGACCGTAGAATAACAGCAGTAATGACTCAGGTGAATGAACGGAAAGTCTATTTGAAATATGTGCGGTAACGACTATCCAGAGGTATAAGAAAGATGAAACACAAATTACCGTTACGTAACTTTTATCGACTTGCAACTTATGAAAATTAGTTATTTAAATTAATTTTGACGGAGCAATAGATACAAATATTGATTAGGACAGTAAACGTTTGATAATTTAGCTTTCAAGTATCCAAATATTTGTATCGACACTAGAATATAGTGTTTGTCCAAAGTGAATGATCAGCCATCTACTTTGTTATTAGTTATGTATAGCAGCATTACCGTTCATCAGAAAAATCAATATTAACTAATTTTTTATAACTTATTTCTTTAAAACTCTTCATTAAAAATGTAAAAATTAATAAGCAAATTTTGTCCACCACTTTTGCTAAAGAGCAACTTTAATTTTGATGATTGATTCGGAGAATACGAACATCAGCAAACGGTATTAATTTCTCGGCGGATATTTGAATCCGCGAATGGTGTCATTTTCAAACTACGCGATGACTGTGGCATAAAATTATTCTTATTCCGTTTCAGTACATTAACTTTTCCCTTACGTATTCAAAATTAAATTTCCAGAATTCATACCATGAAATTCTTTTCTCTTAGTAATAATTTCTCCGCGACATCGAGAAATTCACATTTTAAAAATTTAATGTGCGCTTCGCGGTGAATAGTCATTTCCATTTCATAAAACCTTGATAAAAAGATCAGATGTAACTGCCCTGGTAGAAACGTAAAACATTTATTTCCTAGGAAATAGGTATCGAAAATAGAGATAGGTGGGAGCAAGTTATTTTCCTTAGATTATGATTTGCTAGCGATGAAACACTTTTATTCACGTTTAAAAGTCAGTTAGTAATTTTAAAATGTAACAAACATTTTGACTAGCATGCATAATTTTTCACACAGGAAATAAAAATCAATATCATCATTTTGAAATTATGTCAGTTTTATCGGCCAAACTAAGAAATACCTAAGAAACGCGAAAAAAAGCGTTTCACGATTGTTAAGAACAAAATAGGTGTTGTACACCTTATTCTTACTTTCACGCCCAATTTTAATACTTCATATTCTACCAGGCTGATAATATAAAAGGAAAGGAAAAAGTTTGTAAGTACCAAGTAATGGAAGACTATCGTGAGAGAAGATAGCTAAAGTAACCATTAGAAAGTATCGTAAATGGTTTACTACGCAAATATATATTAAGATAGTGCACATCATTTATAGATTTATAAGCCATTAGAATTTCAAACTCTATCAACTGTTAGGAGCTTTTGGAATATTTTGACGAACTAAAACTGCATGGCAAACTATAGTCATTTAAGCTAGCGGCAACATTTATATCTTGATAAGAAAGTGGACTCCTTTGACATATTCCACAATGACATCATATATTCACTAAATAGAATAGTTTTTCAAAGTGAAATGGAATATCTGTCAGATATTGTACAAAAAATTGATCGATTCGTACCGATAAAGTATGACTTCAAGATTTTATAAAAATTCATGAACTACTTCCCAAATATTTGAAACTAAAATTTCTAAAAAGTACGGAGCCGTCTATGCCAAAAAGAACACGAAGTAGAATAGAATGTCAATCGCGATGTAGCCCACAAAAAACCGGCTATCACGTTCATCTATCTCACGCATGCATAAAGATAAGGATAAACGGAAAATTTTCTAGTTTTCTAAGCTATAATAAACACTATAAAAAACGTCTATTAAATTCATAAAGCCAAAAGATTACAATAAAACTTGTCAGAAATGTCCTTGCCGGAAATGGAAAAATATTATACTTTTAAAAACAAGTTTTTCGCAGTTATTGGTCGAAGGGGCTTTATAGCATGCAAGAATAGAAGCACTACCCCCTACCATTGCCCCTCTTTCATGAATGTCGCTTTGAGCACGACTGCACTTCGTCCTGGCTCATACAAGATTGGCAATTCGTTTACATTTTTTCTTATTTTTTTTCTGTTCGATATATATCGACTGAATATTTTCAATTTCCGGCGAAACACTTTAAATTACATTTGAAATTTTAACAACTTTGATGTTTGAAGAGCGATTCGACGAACGTTTCGGTTCGATTTTAGGAATTTGAAACATGACTTATGGTTTTCAAAAATAATATATTCTGCTGCAAAAAGTAATACATATTTCAGTGCGAAGGCTTTGAAAGGATAAAAATGTTCGATCTTTTGATGTCATTTCACGCTTTTGAAGTGTTTTCTAATTTTTCCTCTCTGCACATCAAATTTCAATCCATATTTGCACTTTAAATTGAAATTCTTTTGTCAGTTATAAATTCTAGAGTGTTGTACAAATATTCCCGATAAAAACAAAGATAAAAATCAATTCGATTTTCAAAAATTTTTTCAGAATTCAGTTGTTTTATTAAATTGTGAATTTTTAAAAATATATTTTTTGACAATATTCACAGATTTTGTTTAGGTACCTTCAACTTTATTAAAAGAAATTGTTTAATAAAAAATATTCAATATGTGTGCAACTCGAGCGTTCTGATTGTTTTGCTGTGTTCCGGTTGTCGCCTCGTTCTCCCCCACCTCTCCCTCTTTATATATTTCCCAACGCGCAAGTCTTTTCAAGATTAGATAAGAGGAAAACGTCGCTGTCGCGCAATTGTAACAGCGCTGCAGCGTAAAGACAGAGAGGAAAGCCTCGGAATTTATCTCGCGCCCGAGAACTCTCCTACCTCCCCTCTCCGCCTCTCTCTTTTTCTTCGTCTCTTCCCCATTCGTTTTTCTCCGCACGTCGTGGAAATTGTCTTCGTTTTTCGTGTGATTGATGACAGCTGGTGAAGAAAGAGGTGTCGCGCGCGAGCTTTCCGAAAAACAAATAAAGAGCAGCCCGCGGAAAAGATGACAGCCCGGTAGATTAGACGAGAAAAATGACAAGCGAATTGGAGACTTGTGGTCGCGCGAACGCGCGAGAGGAACGCGCTGAAAACGAGGAAAATTAGAGGGAAACAGAAGTAGGTGGGAAAGAAGGTCTCGAGTGCCGGGAGTTTGTTGCCCGTGGCGCGTCTCGCGATGAAATGGCGGAATCGTGGCGGGAAATAAGTCTCGCGCGGGATTGAAAGGCACAATTTGTTATGCGAGGGGAGTATTTATTACGTCTGAGAAGAGCAATGATTCGATAAAACATTTGCAAATAGTGTTTTAGAGATAAGCACGCGCGAATGACGTCAAATAAAATATTTAAAATAATGAACTGACTCATTAAAACTGTAGCTGGCGTTACTGAGAATGTGAAAAGAAACCAAAGGGATAAACATAAATATTATTGATAGATTGATTTTGAAAGTTGTAAAAGCAGCGTAAGTACAAAATCATTTGATAAATTGTGCAATTTCAGGAAAATTGACATGAACCTCCTTACGAAACGCGTGACAAGTTATTATCGAAAAATGTAAAACTAATAGAACGTGCTCAGCGTGTTATTGAAAAGGTCAATTTGGAACATGATTCGTTGTGCAGCGTACGTGTCAATTTAATTTTATTAAATTGTAAAATTTAGTTTATAATATATTATTTCTTTCGTTTATTATTATACTGTAATGCAGTACTGGAAACTTTATATTAAGGCTGCGTGTTTGCGAATATTCAAGTCATAAATCAAAGTTTCTCGTACTGCCGAGAGTTGGATCAACTTGGAGTTTAAATAATTTTTGGTTCGGGCATAATTAAATCACAATATTTCTTACTGCGCATATCTTCTATCAAAATAAATATTCTCAGTATGAAAATATTGAGTAATTAACCTCAAAATTTATTTTCCAATGCTTACATTATTATTAACTTCTCACTCAAATAACATTCAGTAGCTCGTTGCAATAGGAAATTCAAAACATTTCTCTTATTTATTTTTTTTTTACCTTTTTTTAGTGTTTAAAAATAATTAATTTAACCCTTTCAGTAATCTGTTTAATGATGTCTTCTACAGAGGACAGATCATTAAATTTACTTATATAATAATGTAAAGCATATTTCGATGTTTAAATGCTTAATTAAGCTTCAGTTTTATTCAAGTAATTATGAGCAAATGAATGTTAAACTTTCTGAATTTTTACAAAGATTAAAATCAAATAATTATAAACCTTTTCAAATGATCCTATCCTAATGGTTTTGCACGTATATGTTTGCTTTTATTAACAATTTCTAAAAAAGTTAAATAGAATTGATCTTACGATTAGATTGTTCCAGATTATAAAGTAGTTCCAATTCTTGACACCCCCAGAACGTACGTATTAAAAGTTTAACTAAAATCAAATTTTTACTAAAATATTTAATGTAATACATTCTACATTATACTTAATATCAATACACTGAGAAAAATGTCATAAAAATTTAATACATATCTAAGAAAAATTACTATATGTTGTAGTAACGGTGGGACATATTCAAGTTATAAAAACTTTTATTACACTAATAGAAAAAATTATTATATTAAATAGTAAAAATTTTGATGTAGTTTACGTTGTCATAAATCATAAGAAATTTTGCTATATAATATAGTAACAATTCTACAATATATAGTAAATCAGGGAGGCCACGTGTGTGCTTTCATGGAGGTCATGTTTCAAACAATTTTATTTTGTAGTGCTTTTAAGTTAACAAAACATCAAAAATCTCGATTTCATTATTATTTTATGCGAATTAATTATATCTTTGTTCGTATTATCGTACGTATTTATTATCATTAAATATTATCATTGAAGTTCTCTCACGACTGATGGTTCCATTTGTATAAGTTCCAAAATTGTCACGTCAAGAATCTTAAAGTTAACGCGTCCGATTGCCAAACTGAAGGTCCCGGGATCAAGCCCAGCCGCCGTAAAAAAAAATTATTATTTCTATCATTTAATTTGTTTTCACATTAGATTTCAATGCAACATTAATTCTGAAAATAAGAACAACGGAAATAAAATTTTTTGTAATTTAAACTCGCATTAAAAAAAAATTACTATATGGGAATAGCAAAAGATAATATTATTTGAGTATGCCCCAACATTACTATAAAATATAGTAATTTTTATTATATGATATATTAAATTTTCTTATCACATTTTTCTCTCAGTGTACTTTATTCTAAATAATAAATGATCATGACTGAAAGGCTTAATAATATATATATATATAGTATACTGAAAACTACTTGAAATGACTGCTGCAAGCTTTCATGTTACTACTACACCAATAAAAGCAGATTTTCACATCTGCTTAGATTTAATACGATTTAAGCTTTGAAAAAAATTTCTTGTGATAGCTTGTAATGTCGTTTGTCAAGATAAGAACGACAACGCGTCACATTTATTCTCAAGACATTTTAGTAGCAGTAGGCTACTTTTATGTGGTAATAGTTTTCAGTCTTATTTTGAAATATTGGATTTAGAAGTTATTCAGGTCAGAACTAAATAAGTGTGATTTTAATTTAATTTTTTCATTATAATTGTAATTAAAAGCTTTCGTTTTAAGAGTAGAAGACAAAGAAGTTTGATTCCAACAATAGGTTCATAATTGAACATTTCCATCTAAAGTATAAATTATTCACGCTAAAAACCGTTTCCAATTCGTCTAAAATAATTCGATAATGCCTTTGACCTAAATTTAAATTTCCACTCTGCCTTAAACGGAAGAAAGGCGATAAATTGGTTACATCATTAGCATCGTCCCAAGATTTCTTATAGAATTACGCGTACAAAAGGTCACTTTGAGTACTTCGAAAAAAGGAAAAATTTGCAGCAATAAAGCAGGTCGAAGAGGAAAGACGAAACTCAATATCCCTCCAGAGCCAATGCATCGAAAAAAAAAGAAAATAATAATCATAGAGCTCTGATGGAACTTCAATTCTGGATTATACCTATATTAGCGTCAGTTCGCGTTCAGCCGTCGCTGAAGCATTAAATTAATGCCCGATTATTTTTCCAGCGGGAAAAGGGCCGACAAGTGGATAGAAGCTTCCGTGCTTCGGCTCTAAATCGTGCCGACACGCTTTAAAATAAATTTAACGAAGAAATAAATTGCCGCCGAATGGGATACGTCGATGACCTTAAAAATAGTGGTCGTTGTAAAGTTCCAAAATGGACACCTGTACTAAAAAAAACTTATGAGAGGAGTTGCACTGCATAAAAGTCGCAAAATTTTATCACGGGTGCTTCGTTTTCAAACTGCAAAAGCACGTTTTTTCATCCTTCGCGTATCTTTCGGCACTTCGCCTGCGTCAATTTTTAATAAAAATGTTAGTATTGCAAAAAGTAGTATTCGTATTTTAGTATTAAAAAAATTTAACTTAACTATTATTTGTATTTCTTGTGTTATCAATAACAGTAACAACATTTGTAAAATTGTTGCTACGTTGCTTAATTTATCATTTTGTATGAATCCATTAATTATTTATGATATATAAACAGATGCTGAAATTTGTTACGTAAATTAATGTGAGTAATATATATTAATGTCAATGGATTCGGTGGTTTTCCAACAGAATCACACGATTATAAAATTAATCAGTACGCCTCTCTAATAAATGCGTATTGGCAGCTTCAATTATGCGGCTTGGAAATCGAGTTACACGTTTCAGTTGATATCATATTCTTCCATATCATCGTGTAACACAAATTAATCTCCAAATGTGAGTAATATTGTTTAAACTAGTCGTGCCCCTGGAATCAAATAAGAAGTTTTTAGGTAATTTTTAAGCCAGATTTTAATTATTATTTATTATCATTATCAAATAATTAAATATGTTTGTTCATGAATATTTTTACTGTTATAATATTTCATCTTTTATGATAATCTTCCAATAGTTTTTATTTAATGTAGGCATCAATTTTACATTACACATTAACCAGCAAAACTGGTCAATTTGCTCCCAGAGGTCTTTTATAAATTAGGGAAGGCAGAAAATTACTTCTATTTACCTCACGCAAAAATTGAATTTCTGTACATTACAAACTGATAGTATTTGACGTGTGCGAGGGGAGCATTGGGGTTAATTTTTTTCGGCAACCTCGTCGCACGCCGTTTCGCAAATAACCCAATGACAATAGAAAATTTGTAACTATAAATAGAGTGCTGTGAAATTATTGCCTAGGGAAGGGTCATTCATTATATCGATAATTAGAGTGCACGGAAGTTCCATGGAATAAATGGCAATATCGATCGCAAAATTGGAGGCGTTATGTTCGGTCATTATATACCCAGAAATGGCGAGGAGAGCCAAATTAAATGTGCGGAGTGCGGCAAAATAGCGAAAAAGAAAGCGCCGTATTACGTATACGAGGCGCGCATTGTACGCGAATAAACTGCAGCTTCGGTCTTTAATTAGTTTTAATTACTATCATTCTATACCTATACTCTTCTAATTAATTTTTCGATTCCTTAACTATTCCGCGCGGAATCATATAATATGAAATATAATATGAAATATAATATGAAATATAATATGCAGATGCGACTGACTTGAACGAAATAAAATGAGAAAAATTTATTTCTTCCTAATTTTCTCTATATTCCGACTGATTAAACGTATATAATAGTACGTTCAGTGCTGCGGAGTATTGAAAAATAATATCGGATGCTATAGTGGAATCTGTAGTATACCAGTTTAAAGGCTCATTCTCCTACATTGGGCGCAATATTCGATATCCTCATTTCAGCTGAAAAATTGAACATTAAACAATGAACACGTCGTGAACAAATAATAAAAAAATAGGTAAATTGTCATCATTTTTAATAAACATCAATTTAAGAAAAAATAAAACAAAAGTTTACCAAATTTTTAAGTGGAAAGTATTGTTTGTTAAATTTCATTATAAAAATGCAGAAATATACGTGATGTAATTGCACTTTTATTAGTACCTCAGACTTTTATTACTAGACTGAAATTGCTAGTGAAATCGTAATTAAAGTCGTATTTTATGCAGTTTTTTTTTTTTTAAATGAGAATACAAATATTTCTTTTTAGAAAGGCATTTGTTTGATTATACACATAAAATAGCCCAGTATATCTATGCGAAAATTTGACCAATGTTTAAGTGTACGACAAGTCGTTAGGAATAAACAAACAATAAAATAAATATTTTATTATTTAAAAGAATGAAAATTTCCTATATTTTTAAATTAAATTTTATGTTAATAAAAAAAAATAAAATTTGATTGATATACATAAATAAAGTATAGATTTAGCTCATATACACTGAGAGAAAAAACTAGTCCAAACAACTACTTCGGGTTGTTAAATTTCGACAACTGCCTCCAGTCTGTTAATCCAATAGAAAAATTGTTGAAATAAT
>JAWWEO010018744.1:0-21567 GCA_035582975.1 Ormyrus labotus
TAAAGTTTAAATCATAAATAATCCAGAGTATATTGTTATTTAGTGCCACCTATATCCACTCACGAGGGGGTAAAATCACACATAGGTTTGTACAACTTAAAACTTTTAAATATTTTGAAACAGAAATCTAATCGACCGTAGCTATCGTTCTTAATTACCCCTTTTCGAATCCAGTAAATGAATCATTCTTCAAACTCATTCCGAAATTATTCCTCCCCATACAATACCCGTACAAAGCAATGTATACAAAGTTATTCAACTCGTAATAGAAAGAGAAGCAGGAGACAAGAGGCAAGTCGTCGTTACCGGCGTCATTTTATTTACGCCCGCCGCGCCATTTCGAGAAGGCTGGGATTTTAACGGGAGTCTCACCTGCTTCAATTTAAAGCTGCGAGGGAGGAGAGCAATTCTGTTCCGCCAAAGTTTTACGAGGCCGAGCGGCGCGCGGCGTTCGCGAAAATTTTCGCGTATCTTCCCCCTTCCCCCCCCCCCCCTTCTCGACGAGCGATCCGCGAAAGTCCTCTTTATTAGGGGCCGTAAACGAGGCCTGTAAATAAATTTTTGTTTAATAAATTCGCGGATCGAGGTCTCGTGGCTTTTACGAGTTCGCCTGCGATAATTTTCATGCGGTCGAGTGCTCCGGAATCGGCGATGATTTGATTGGAAAACGGGCCTTTAATGTTACTGTTAAAAATGGGGGTCACTTTTTTGTTGTCATTTTATTGTTGAAGGTGGCTAAAATTTAATGAGGAACATAATAATAAATCGCTTCGTAATAATAATAGCTTAGTAAGAAAATTCTATTTTTATATAAATATTTAGAATTGGTAACTAATTGTAATTGATACTAACTCGTGTAATTGTTGTCGGAGTACTTAGTACTTGGTTGGTCCTACAACGCCACGAAGACAAATCCTTATCAGAGTTGTGGTCTGAACTTGCTTATAAGCATCTGGTTGCTGTATCAGTTCTTCCGGAAGTTAACATGGGATGCCACCCATAATGAAATAACAAGCAGTCCGGCAGTTTCCTACACAACCTTGTAACATTTCTAATTACAGAAGACTTTACGAACTTTGTCGCACTGGGTCAATGCCGTACAAATTAAAATTATCAAAGAAATTTAATTGTTTCGTAATAAACTTATGATCGTCAATTATTAAAAAATTTTAATACAAACGCAACAAAAATTTTTTATTTCAGATTTTATTTAAATACATTTATCCCAACATTATTCAAATTATTTCACTGATGCAAATAAAAATAAAAAATTTAATTATCTTTACTGTCGGTGTTACATTTGTACATTAATTTAATAAAAAAACACTCATTTCAGACGCGACCGAAATTGCCGCATAATGCTCCAAAGAGCCAGATTTTATATCAAGCTTTACCAACTTACGTTTCCGCCTCCCTCCAGGCAAAATTATAATTACATAACGCAGTAGTAAGCAGAGAATAACCCAAAGTACACCGCACTCCTCTCCAGTAACTCCAAATAAACCGTCAGCTCGCCGGTCTTGGCAAACATTTTTGCCGCGGCGGAACATCGAGCTTACTTCGCATAAAAATCCCCCGGACAAACTTTTTTATCTCGCCCTCTCGCGACGATTGGAGTCGCTTAGGGACGGGCGAAGAAGAAAAAAAAAACAACTCCGACAAAGTAGTATCCCCCGTCCCTCTCCGTCTCATTACCCTCTCATGCGTAATAAAACACGAAGGTGCGCCGGTTGTAGTTCCGAGTTAAGGAAGGAGTCAGGGGTGGCGGCGAACAGTGTAGAGAGGCCGGGGAAAGCTAAGCGAAAGGATGCGTTTTATGAGTTTACTGCTCCAACTTGTCTAGGAGCAGGAAACTTTAATATGCGCGCCGAGAGGCGAGCGGAGATTCGCTTAATTTTTCTTGTTTGCCCTATTCGGGCCCTTGTCTTGGCGGGGAGATTTCGCGTCGAATTTCCGGCGGCGACGTTTCTTTTCCTTCGCGTCTTTAAATTTAACCCCCCACCCCCACCCCTTTTCTCTGCTTTAAATTATTCCATTTCTCCGCTGGCTTATTCTATCTGGGGCTACACAGCGGTTTCGAGCGCAACTATTATAAGCGGAGGTGAATAATAAAAGATGAATGTATATATAGGGATTAATTAAAAAAGATTGTAATGCTATTAAAATGAGAATTTTACGGAGGTCAGCCGGTCATATTAAACTCTTTTCACGGGCCTTTAAAACAAACCGCTCGTATTATCGTGAAATTTTTAATCTTCTAATTGCAAATGATAAATTTAATTCTCCTTTTTTTTTCAAGATGTTTTAATCTTCTAATTGCAGTTGGAAGCCAAATAAAGTCATTTATAATAAGATCATTTTTGTAATGCAGTCAGAATTTACTGTCTGAAGATGCGTGCAAGTAAAAATGAGATAAGTAGCGCTCGAGCACGGAAAAGGAATAGGGGAAAGTAAATCATCCTTTTATTTAAAGATGTACGCATTATTATGATAAAGTAAGCTTTTCATGTTGCGACTTTATTTAAAATTATTTCGTGAACTAACTTGCTTTGATTATTTTTGTAATAAGTTGTCTGTTTTTTAACTGAATATTGAAAAAATATTTACTGCAACAAAATTGTTTTTTTTTTACAGTTTTTTCTCTATTTTGAAAGTATGAATAATGATAAACATAAAATTTTTTGTAAAATCTAAAACTTAATAAATCTCTTATGCAAAAATTCCATTTTCATGCTACGTTAAAATCTGAAAATAAAGTAGAAGACATTCTTTACAACTAGACCCCCATTATTATTAGCAATAAACTTTCAGAGCTTTATTCCCACATTACACCCTGATAGAAATGATAAGTAGTTGTTGGTCAATTCTTAGCTTTTTTTATAACTGAAAACTACAAATTGCTATTATTTTTTGACATTATCAAATAATTAAATATTTTTGTTTATGAATATTTCAGTATAATGATATTTTATCTTTTAAAATGATTTTCCACGTGTTTTTATTTAATTCCAGGCATCAATTTTAGCTAAAAAAAGGCTCCGTTTGAAATACACGTTAACCAGACCGACTGGTTAATTTTCTACCAGAGCAGTAATAAGTTATAGTCTCAAATCTCCTGTGTATTTTTCCTCCAACATTAGCTTATTATTGCGGAACGATGAATTCGCTTCGAAAGTTCAGAATGTCAAAATCCCCTCTGCGAACTTAACGAAGCACCGGCAGCAATTCTCTCTTAAAGTTCGGCGTCGGATGAGCCGAAATTCCGGCAGGACCTTCTCCGGCTCCCCGTTGAAATAGGCAACTCTTGTTTTGTCTCCGACGGCATCCAAACTCGGGCGGCACTGCCAGGCTCTGCTTACCTGGGAATTTTGCGCGCTTAAAATTTCTTGTGCAAATACATAATAAGAGTGGATCCGCGTAATTCTCTCTCTCTCGCTCTTCTCGAGTTGGCGAACTTTCGATTCTCTGTGTGTGCGCGCGCGCGCGCGAAACTTATACGCGGGAGGCGCGTTCGGCAAATAAAATTAAATTCTCCGGCGCTCGAGGCGGCGGGCAGGATTCAAATGCGTGTTTCGCCGTTACGAAGGCCTGATGCAGAGAGGGGCTATATATAATACGGCCGGCGCGAGTGCGATACGTGTAAAGTTAATATGCGCGGCGCACATGGCCCTTTAAGAGCCCTCTTTAAATGGTCTTCGTATGCCTGAATCATCGCCAGTCATCTTAAAATAGTAATTAACTTGGATTCTCATGCACGGCTGCGCCGTGATTATGAAATTATATGGTTGGGGGCGCTTTTTGGAAGTTGCCGGCGCCTTGCCTCTTCTGGCTCGGCGGAAAATATTTATTTGCGAAGGCTGGAGTTCTTGGGTTTTATTAAAATTTCGGAATTTAGCTCTGGAATATTCTTAGAGTGATATTTTTGAAAAATTAATTTTGAATTAATAATAGCTTTTGAAGAGGAGCAAGTGCTTTATTAATAAATTATAAAAGCTTACTCTATTTCTAGCAAGTAGATATTTTGGTCCTGATGTTGTTTTAATATTTAAACTTTTAAAAGGAAACGTTTTGGGAAAAATTAAAATTTTTGAAATTTTAAAGCCACCTCTCGCGGTGCTGTTATCTGCACGCCGTCAATGCTATTCGGAAATGACTTAAAAAAAACTCATTTACAACAGTTTTTGCCGTCTGGGAATATTATATATGAAATAAAACGTAAACACGGAGAAAACAGATTTATCATCATTCATCGCAAATAAGAATTCACAAGTGAATCAAAACATTTATGAATGCAAAAGAGAAGCGAAACTCTAATCTAAACGTTACACGAGATATATCTTCCAAGAAGTAACACTCGCAAATTCTCGCTGGCAAATCGGGTCCGAAGAAATAATACGCTAGTTCCGCTGAAAACGAGCACGGAGCAAATTATCTGAACGGCCGGCGCAGCTTTTTTCCTGCACTTCCAATCATTAATCTTGAACAGTTATAATGACCGATTAATCAATCATATCATCCTCTTTCTATCTCCCCGAGCCGGCATGTGGCCTCTCTCTCTCTCTCTCTCACTCGGAACAAAACAGAGTGGCCCCGAGTATAGACATAGGCGCGGGCGATGGACGCAGCGAGATAAAGCCAACTTTAATTCGATGACCCTCGCTCTTAATTGGCCGCGGGTATAATATCCGCGATGTGCAACGCCAAAGAGAATCGCTGCCGGCGCTTTAGCGCGCCCGACGAGAGAGAGAGAGAGAGAGGTTTTTCGTGCGTGGGCGGCTGCTCGCCTCCGCTTTAAGTTCCCACTATACAGTCCCGGCAGAAAAGCTCGCTGCAGGTTAGTTTTTATGCTTTTGACAGTGGTATAAGTGGCTTTGTAGATAAATGTTGGACGGTAAAGGGGCCATTGTTATTTTGTAATGTTGAATAAATATGATGCTTATTTTTTTTTCTGTAATTAGGTGGAACTTGTTAACAGATGTTCGTTAGATTAATATCAATTTTATTCTATGCGCTTTGTTGTTATTCGTTTAAAATACTTAAATTGTATTTTTACTTGGCTGTTAATTTGCTTTTGTAGAACTATGCAAGAGAGACTGTAAAAACATAAGTTACTTAGTGAACATATTTTTAAACTTCTTGAGATAATAACAATTTTACGTCGTTTCACATTTAGAAATTTTGTCAGATAAAAAAATAACAAAATCATTCATCTTTATCAGTTGAAGCAATTCATCGTTTTTGCATATATATGTAAAATTTCCAATTTGACGAGGCTATTTCTGCTTCTTTATTCATAAAAAGAAAGTTCCGCGTAACGGCAACTTTAATGTAGCACTGTCGCAAAGGTCTTTGTATTTAACATCCTAATAAATTTGTTATTCATAGAGGTCTCTCAATCTTCCCTCTCGCCTATAAGCAGCCCTTTTTTTTTCTCTTACAGGTATGCACGAGTAAGTACACACTTAATCGAATCGAGGTGCACATCCGCGTACACATAAAAATGCGATTGTGTCGTTACCGAAGGTCAATGGTCCGTGCGGGGCTTACAGTCGGGTCAAGAACTAAAACTTGAGTAAGTACAGTGTTTTTAGCCAGGAAGCGGAAAAAAAGTTATTCGAGGGGGAAATAAATATGTGGACATTAATCTGTTGGGCTAAGTTTGGAATAAAGTTTGCAGTGTCGGTTGGACTTATTTTGTAGAGAATTATCTCAAACAGAAACCAATGAAAATTGTACTTTTTTTTCGTATAAATTTTTAAAAAAGTTTTTAAGCTTATAATATATATACAAATATTTTTTTCTTTTGCTTTGCATTGAAACGTTTTCTGTGAAAACATCGTATAAACCGGTTCAAGAACCCCGTGCAATCTTTAGATTCTCAAAAGCTTCTACTATCAATAAAATGAGCAGTGAAGTTTGCTTAAATGAGTGTTTAATGGCGCAGTTTACACCCTTAGAAGGTGAAATGAGCTTTAAACTGCCTTTTAAAAAGCCAAAACGGCAAAGCTTTTTTAGTAAGTTGACATCGCGACAAGATAGTCTCTTCGTGTTTTAGTCCTAAAGGGTTAGTGTCTAGAAATTCAATTCAACCCAAATTTAACCACTTCTTAAAACATAAAACGAGCAGCAAAGGTAACTCACATTTGATGAAAATCTTTTGCAAACATCCATCCAAGTTGAATTTACAATAAAAAAAAAACCACGTTCCCAAATTGCACCATAATACATGCATGCAGTGAACGGAGGATATAAGTTACGACGCAAAATTATCTCATCGCTTTATCGTTAAGTTATTTTTCAATTCCACTTGAAGCCAAAAGAACAAAACGCCCGCGAGCTTTGAATTATGTATCGTCGAGCGAAATTATTAAAGACACATGTTTCTCATGCGCCTGCATTATATAACGCCCGCGCATTTTTCCCAGAAAAATATATTGCGCCGAGTTTTTCCTTTCGTTTCTCATCCATTATTTTTTACCAACTTCCGGAAATTTCATTTTGCGCAAAATAAACAGGAACGAACGGCGGTCGTAAGCGGGCCCGACCCGCGCACAAGAAGGCAAAAAGGCTGTTGGTCCTATCCTGTGGAGGTAAAACTTTCGTTAGACATTATAAATGTTCCGCGCGCGAGGAATACAATAAAATTTATACGCATCTTCGCCTCGCGGCTGCACTCCTCGTCCGCCTCGAATGAAGAAATTTCATTGAATATAACTTCTTTTTTTTTTTTTAATACGGATTCTCCCTGTATAAACACGTACGCATGCGCGCTTTTATTCTTTATGCAAATTCGCCGCACGGAGCGAGCGCGGAATAAAATATTTTCGGTATATAAAAATGTGAGACTTTCGCCCCGTTTGCAGCGCTGCTGCGTAATGACAAATATTTAATTTTTTTTATTTTACTTCACCTCTCGCGAGAGCAAAACAGCGATCGATTCCAATGGAGAACCGCTTCGAAATTCAAAGTGCAGCATTAACACATTTTTTGTCCAAATCTGATAGAGCCTCGCGCCTCTCCTCAGTAAGCCGCCGGGGGCCTCAATAAAAATTCCCGCCGAGGGTGAAAAAAAAAAAAACAATTGGGGGCGAGGGCCGACGACTCGCCGTTTCCATTCCACGCGTCCTTCCAAAATATATAGTCGCGCGAGTCGGAGGCGCGTAAAATATGCCGGGATTGTCTCTCTCTCTCGCGCCGCGTTCTTTCGCTTTTGCGGGAAGGTAAAAAATTACGAAAGAAGCGCGGCGGCGCCTCTAAATTTAGCGGCGACTCGTCATCGGCGAGGGGCGCCGTTTTCTGCATTCGCGCGAGAAGAGGGCCGCGCTCGTTTTCCTTTTGTCCGCATGCCGAGTCGGGCTTTAACGCGCGCGCGGCGATGTCCCGCGCTGTTTAAAGTCGCGACGACGGCTGCGCGGTCGCGTGCCTCCGATGCTTATCGAATGCAACGGTCTCTCGGCGTCGTCTGCGGGCCAAGTCGGATTCTCGCTCGGGCGTTACGTATCCTGGGAAGCGGCTGTTTTGGTGTTGTTTGTTTGCCCGGCTCCGTTTCTGGAGGATTGATTCTCGTGCAGGGGCAAGGGGTTATCGATCGCAGGTTTCGGATTGCATGGTTATTCGGTTGTGAAAGTAATGCCGGTGTTAGGGAATTCGTGATTTAGGATTATTAAAAGATTGATGAAGTTTGGCGTAAAAGTTAAATTCTTTAAATTCTTGTACGGAACAGAGCGTTAAAAAAGTTAATGGTCATTGAAATAAATTAAAATTTAATTAAATTTAGTAAAATGAAAAACAATTTTAAACACGTTTTTATTTGAATGAATAAAATGTTTATTTTTACCATTTAAACTCAATAAAAGCTTTATTTAACTTTATCAATTGCCTTTATAGAAATTTACATTTCATTACACGAGAAGTAAATAAAATTTAAAAAAATATCTCAATGCAAAAGAATTTAACGAAGCCAATCTACATCATGATTTAATCACGTTACTCATCGCATTTTCGGTATTTTTAAACATACAATCACCATAATTTATAGAGTCAAACTCCCTTCACTCCGCTAATTGGGACAAAATTCAAAACAGCCGAAAAACAATGCGCCTCGCCCCACCCGCCCGCCGACCTAACAAACCGTTCCTGCGCGCAATAACGTTTATACAACGTAGGCCCGGGCCATGTGTCGAGCACATTGCATTCAACTGGTGCTTAATCGTTCCGCTGACTGGTGGCCGTCGGTCAATGCGAGGCAGAGTCGTTGCCAGGTATGTACCGCATCGGCTTGCGGGTAATCTTTGCCAGATGCGGCGGAGCTCTCTCTCTCTCTCTCTCTCTCTCTACCTTGACCGTAAAGTCGCCGTACGGTAAAGGGACATCTGGGACGCAGCGTATATAAGGGTTGCGCCCTCCGCTCGTAAAAAAGCCGAGGCTCGAGTCGCGAGGATGCTGCCGTAAAAAGACCTGTATCGATTATGTCCTCCAATAATTTTGATGAAAATTGCCGTAATTGGGCCTTCCTGTCCGGAATTGCTTTTCGCTCGTGGATGGGGACGTTTTTTTTTTATTGGAGGCAACGGCTAACTGTTCCCTCGGAATTCTTTGAGTATTGTTTACTGAAGGTGCGGCATTTTTTAAATTTCCAATCTATAATTTATACGTCATTTAAATTAATGTTTATAAAATAGTGATACGTATAATTGAGAATCGAATAAACGCTTTAAAAAAACAAAGTTTAATAATTATAGAAAATTCAAAAAAATTATTAACCCCTTGACAGTCTATGACGGAAAAATCCATGGATTTTGATATACCTTGTTGTATATCACCTCTATCAACTCTATCATTTTTGACAAACAAGTGCTTTTTTGAGGCTCGACTGTCAAGGGGTAAAACACCAAATATTTATTTTGCCCTTATATATAAAATTAAATTTTGCGTTACCACAATATTATCTCCGCAATCGATCCTCCTTCCTTTAAAATATCAAACAATCTCTTTCCCCGGCCCTAAAAATATCAATTCCTAAATCCAATATCGTTCCCCACGAACTGCCTTAGAAATCTTTCGGCTCGATTTCTCGCCGCAGCCGTCGATGTTTATTACCTGAAGTTAAAGAAGCCTCGTTCTCTCTCCTCTTCCCCCCGTCGGTTCGCGTGCCATTACACGTGTTTCGCACGTGCCGCAGTCTCTGCACTTCTGTTCTCGCGCGCGCCTACGGCAAAACAGGAACAAGAAGACGATGCAGACGCGCAGCCGATGCCGTCGGCTGTAAAGAACCGGGGCAAAATACGAACAGACGTGCCAACAGGAGTTTCATTTACTTTATTTAAGCCGACTCTTCTCCGCGCGACGGTATATATATATAGCCGCCGCCAGCCGCAATCTGTAAAAGGGATTATTTTCTATGTTTGGCGGGCGGCATTCTTCCGGACATTTTTTAAATCCTTGCAATATTTTCGAGGGGGAACTTGGAGAATTGCGCTGTTTTCGGGCTAGGAAATTGATGAAAATTTAGATTTTTTTTAAAGAAATGATGTTGCACCATTTATTTAGTATGCCGAAGTAATAAAGTATTAAAAGTTTTTTAGCTATTATCGATTTTTTATCCATGATGATTTTTAAGCAATTAATTATAAAATCATTATTATTTTTTGCAAATAAAGGATTCATTTTAGATCAATCGTTAGTAAAAACAATACTACGCGTGGAAGTAATTTACCAAATTAATCTCGGTATAGCGGTGTAACGTACTTTACTATCGGTATAGCAATATAACGTACTTTTAACATTCCTCAATAGTCCTCGCGAAATCCAATCGCAGCATCAAGCTCGAAATTCAATTTTAATAACGACTGGACAATAACCCGCTACACCTCCTCTAAATTTCTAATCCCCTTCCGAAGACCACCCCTCGAAGAGCGTCGAAATCCCCGCTGCAGGTTAGCTCTCTCGCTCCTCCTCGTGCAGGTATACACTGCCAAGCAGCAGCATCCAGCCTTCCGGCCGCAGAGGGGCCACCCTTCCGTACACGTGTTTTCGTAGGCGCGCGTGCCGCAGCCTCCCGCACTCCGCGCGCACTGCACACTCTGTGTCCAGCAGAAACAAAACAGCGCGACAGCCAGAGAGAGAGAGCCACCCGCGCGCAAGAGTCAGAGAGAGAGAGAGAGAGAGAGAGAGAGACAGAGAGAGAGAGAGAGAGCGACGGGGGAGTGACGTCACGCGGCTCGACTGCTCGAGAGGAGTCGGTCTCTCGCGCAGAGCAGCTCGGCAGTCGCGCGCCGACCGCCGCAACGCCTAGGCACGGGAGGACACCGCCGCTCCGCCGCCACTTTGTTTACGTAGCCGCGAGCACGCGCGCTTCGATCAGCCGTCAGTGGAGAGAGAGAGGGATATAGAGAGAGTCCTCTCTCGTTGTTTTTTTTTCTCTCTCTCGAAATTCGCCGCCTTCGGATCCAGGAGGGATCGGAAGGGATTGGGCTCCCGGCGGCCTCCGATGATCCAGCGGAGAATCCCCCGATAGCCGTCGTCGTCGTCGTCGTCCCGTGCGAGATTTGAAATTTCGAGAGCGCGCGCAATCGTCGCTGGCCGCTGCTCTCGGGCTCAGTGCCCCGTTCGAACGAGGTGTCCTCGTGTGCAGTGCTACCGATCGGATTAATACGAATCGCCCGTGTCGGCGGCGAGTTTACGAGGCCCGACTTCGGAACTGTTATTTTACGTGTGTGTGCAAGTGTGGGCGAGAGAGTGCAGCAGCCGAGCCGAGCTCCGGAAACGAGCGGCACCGAGAGACAGAGAGAGAGAGAAGTGCATTTGAATAATCGATTGGCATTGTCCGGATAACCAAACGATCGCTGTCGCAGCAGTGCAGCTGCAGCGGCTTCCCTCCTCCTCCTACTACTGCTCTACGCCGCCCCCGCAAATCGTTTTAACGTTTATGCGCACTGTGTTTGCCGGGGTGCGAATTCGAAATCTTTTCTCCCGGGCTCCGGGGATTTCGAAGGGGTCAACGCTGCTTATCGCCGACGGGGAAACTCTCGCCTTTTTCGGCCCGTCGTTGAGGAGGACACTTATTGCCGAGGTGCAAACGATATCGTATAGCCCGGCGATTAGTCAGCGTTTATTTTTCGCGAGGTTTCCAGTGCGTGGGTGGATAGCGAAGAGAGACGAGAAGTCGACTTTTGGCCGAGAAGCGTATACCCGCCACCTCGATGCGTAAGCCGCGAGATGCGAAGACTTAGGGGAGGATAGAAGAAGAAAAAGAAGTGACAAGGCTGGACCGCGGATTAACTCCCCCCCGCGGGAGGAAGGGAAACTTTCTCCGAGATTGACGACGGAGCCGAGGATGATTTGAGATCCGGGATTATCTCCCCGCGACGGCCTTCCCTCGCGCAATTGCCCGGAGAGTCTCGACGTTTCAATTTGGTCGAAGAATCGAACTCGTTAGGTGAGCGTTTACGTGTGGTGCGCGATTTTTTTGGATGTAACACGGAGACGAGTTGTTTCTTGGTGCCGAAGAGCGAAGTGAATAAAGCAGAGAGAGCAAAGAGAGGAGAAGCGGCGGGAAATCGGCCTCCGGGCCGCTATGAATGATTCCAGTGGTTGATTTGCGTGAAAAGAGTTTCGCAGTGATCTACGGCTGAAACCATGTCGGCGATTATCCTGCTACTGAGCCTCGTCGGTGCCGCCTTTGCAGACAATTTAGGTAATGTATCATTCTCTTCACCTTTTGTTGGCCGCCCCGCTGTACGAGTTTATGACGTGAAGAATGTCCGCCCAGACGGAGGAATTCGGGAAATTTTCCTCCCGTAATTTACAGCCAGGTTAGATGTAGTGTTAGTTCGAATCTCTGTTCCTTTGTTTAGAGAATCGATTGCTTCGGCGGAAGGCGATGATTTTGTTTTTTCGTTTATCGATTCATCGCGACGTCGTATCGGCGATTCTGAATGAAAACGTTTTCGAAAAGCGCAGTTGAAGATGTCATGTCGGGTATTACAGCGCAATAATTTGGGTATTTATTTTGATTAAATTTTGTATGATTAACGTTTTAAATCCCGAGGAATCAGTTTTCATTGCGTACTTTAAATCACGTAAATAATCCGCTTTAATAAATTTTAATCGAGGCAAAATTGACTTTTTAATGAAGCCCTTTGGCCGCCGTTTCGTATAAATCATTTTTTCCGTAAAAATAAATGACGAGAAAACAAGCTGACCGACTTACAGAAATAAATATTAAAGAGAAGAAAAAGGTGTCCTTGTAATACAAATGATTTAATGAAAGAAGAGCCTCGTTAGTTTTTCCAGTCGAACGTTTTTGTAATACCTTTACTTTTCGTTTTAATTAACATTCGGAAATTTGAAACGAGTTTTTTTAAGAATGCCAGTTCTATCTTTTTATTGTTGAATACGACCCGTTGTTGTTAATCTCCTTTTCTATTTTAAATTAATCTCAACATCAATCACATTGGAATAATTGTCAAAATTATTTAAATTAAAATGATAAAGTATTCCACTGCGCTTTTAACTATCCAATGCCCAAAACCAACGCAATTATGATTCATTACTCTAGAAAATCTTTAAAGCTTGACCTTTCCGCAAAAATCCATTTATTAACCCCGTCGGATTTTAATAGGTTAACGCAACTCCTCAATCAAATCCAATCGCTAATAGTCCGCCGGCCATCAGCCGTCGAGAGCACAATAAACGAATCGGGTGAATTCCTTTATAGCGAGATTGTCATAAAACGCATATCCCCTCGCATCATAAACACCCCGCGAAGGATAAGACAATAAGATTTTTATTTTCGCGAATAAAACGGAACGAGGTTACACGGGATTTCTGTGGTCTTTCACCTCCGGCGTATACCTTCCGCCTCTGTTCTCTCGCGGCTCTCTGCCCTTCTTTATCTTCCGGCAGTCGGTGCTTGCTGCACTTCTGTTTACAATTATCATTGACCTAACACGAGATGCCTGGCGCTTTGCTGACGCCTGACTGCCACTGAGCGTTTGCGTGTTAATTAAAGTAATTAAAACATACCCGGGGATAAGTGCACCTCTTCGGGTTCTTTTTCGCTTATTTTTCCGGCTTTTTAGCGCCTGTGCGGGTTAAGCGATTCACGTGTGAATTATGACCGATGTGCGCTACTAAAATACGTTCCAGCCTACTTTTTCAGCAAAAGATTTTCGTATTAAACTTTTGAAATGCAGAGGTGTAAAACATTTTCAAAGTATACAGTTCAATTACTAATAGCTGCAAGCTTTCGATGACACTCGCAGCTGGGAGTTTCTATTCTTCTGAATTTATATTTATAATTGAAATATAAAAAACAACCGAAACTAGTTTACTTTCAACATTATCGATACCTCAATCTTCGCATCAAATATAACGCCATCCGTCTGTCACCAAAATCACAGCTCACCTCGTAGCGACACTAATAGACCCATCCATGTTTCTTCAACCCTCCCCCACCGTCCGGCGCGGACCCGAGACGAGCCGAGGCGCAACTCCGCGGAAGTCGGCTCGGAAGGGTCGCATTGATAAACAGCAGCAAAGGGCTTGCCGCCGCCGCGAGAAGATTATAAACCCATTCACGGCTACAGGCTACAGAGAGGAAAGTTTCTCGCTCCTGCAACCCCGAATGAATTGAAGGAGAGGCTCTTCAGGGGATAGGATGCTTGGATGCCTGGCTCCTTCCGGCGGTGATGACTACTTCGCGAATTCGATTGTCATTCTGAAATGGAAAGAGAGAGAGAGAGAGAGAGAGGGGGGGGGAGCTCAAGACGGTAGCAGCGTCTGTCGCTTTTCGTCGACTAAAGCGAAGATCGATGTGCTTTTTGTCTGGGGAAACGCTCGTACGTTCGAGCTGAAAAAGCAGCGGTTTGACGGCTTTGCTTCACCGCTGAATTGTTAATTTCGATTACCGCCGAGAGGTGTAATGACTCGTTGAAGTGCCGACTGGCTTCTGAGGCAAATTCAGCAAATACGAGGAGCTTTGTTTTTACTCGCGGGTTCAAAGAGGTCGATTGCCGCCATTACGAGTATTTAGCGGAGAAGTGTAAATTTAACTTTTAAATTTTAATACGCAGAATTTGATAATTAATCTCGTTGCGAATTGCGTAACCGACGGTAAAATACGAACCGAGGCGATTTTGCGATAATTAATCGGAGGAACGGAGAAGCCAGTAATGAAGCAGAATAATAGTAATGAACTATAAATAATCAATGAATCACCGTAAATCATGCATTGATTTGTTTCTCAGCTCGGATCTGGGCACGAAACGAAGTCCAGCGACCCAGTAATGAACGTCCGTTGCAAAAAAGAAATCGTTATTAAAACGCTATAATAATCCACGAATTTTCCAATAATCCAAGGCGTATATACGCCATCCTTATTGTGTCAATATTTACGAGGTCCCAATACGGACTTTATTAAAAAATACCGCAGAATCCACAGAGTTGTATAAAAGTATATGGACGACGTGAGACGCGCCTGCGATTCTCGGCCGCATATTTATTTTTTTACGAGCTCGGAAACGTCCTCGAAATTTCGCACCTCGTCCCTTCTTCAGTCCCCCTCTCTCGCCTACCTCCGGCGAATATAGTCGCGTATCAAAAATCGCTTAGAGAAAAGATTATGAGAGCCGACGAGAGGCGGGTCGAGCCTCGATATGCGGGGGAGGAGAGTCGGAGAGACGCTCGCTAAAATTGAGTTATTCGTGAAATTGAGAGAAATGGGAGGGAGAGGTTCGCCCTCTCGTTCTTCAACGCCCTTTTTAGCGAGGAATTATGTGCCGCGTTCTTGCAGGTGCTCGTCGTTTTCTTCGCGTTGCAGGCAGTTAAAGTTTTAGGGATTTTTTTTTTTAATAAACTTTTTTTTTACGTTTAATAAAGCCCCGGAGGTCGGACGATTGAATGAGATTTGGAAAGGTGGGTTCTTTAAAATTTTGAAAATAATCCGCTTTCGCGAGTGGTGGAGCTATTTGCATACGGGGAAGAAAATAAAAAAAAAATTGATTTATCTAATGGGATTTGTAAGAGGTTCCTTTAAAGCTCGCTTTTTACCTCGAACTCCGCCAGAGGAACGCGAAAGTTTTTCCCTCGAAGCAAGCGTGCACTTCGTGCTTACCATTATTGTACAATTATTTCTGACGTTTACGCGCATCTCCGGATAGCTCTTGGAAAAACGAAGCGTAAAAATTTATAGAGTACACAGAAGTCATATTTTTTCTTTAAAATTTTTATACGCACACGGACGCGGGAGTTCTTTTGGAATAAAGATTGATGTAACCCCAGGTTTTAGTTCAAAATAAAATATTTTGGATAAGCTGCGTAAAAGGAGGTGGAAGAGTGCTTCTGCTTTTCGCTCGTAAATAAAACAATGCAGGTGTACAGTTTTTACATTTTATTGAGAAACGGTGTTCTGAAATGAATAATGCTTTTAAAGTTTCTTTTCTTACTTTTTGATCCATCATCCGTCATTTCAAAGAATCATTATATCCTCCTCGAGCGAGTTATTAAAAACAACGTTACTCCTCTTCTGAAAGCGCAGCGCAAAAGACAGCCAATAACGTCAATGAACATTTTCTCCTCTCCCCTTTCGCCGTGGCTTTTTTTCATTAAAAAAAAACCTCGCTCACAAAGGCCTAAATACGCTCCTCGGCAGTCCTTGACTCCTCTAACTCTTGAATTTGCACGTTGCTCTTTAGACAGAAGATAATTAACAACGAGCGCGTTTATAAAAAGCAAAGTCGCTTATCCGGGCGCGCGCGCGACTAAAAAAAGGAAGGGACGGAGAGAGGGAGAGAGTGAGCGACAAAGAGGAGCGAGAAGAATCTCTTTGGCCGTTCGTTCGCCTAGCAGAGAGAGATATACCCCCTCGTCTCGCGAGTGTGTGTGGGTCGATGGAGCACGAGAGGTGTCCCGGTTCGCATGCGAAGCGAATGAAATCAGCGGTGGCGCGTCGGGGTCGTGGCCCCTTGATGAGCCGGGGGTTCGCGCGCAAGGAGAGAGGGGCTATAATTAACCGGCAGCATCCCCCCCTCTCTCTCTCTCTCCCTCTTTCTCTCCCTCTGGCACTCTTTTTGCCCGCGCATTTTCATAATGCAGTGTCGATGCCTGCTAAGCAAGCTGGATAGATTCCGAGCGGAACGCTTTTGCACTTCTTGCTGCCCGCTCGTTCGTGATAGCAAAGCGGTGCAATCGCCTGATTTTCTGCTCGCAAAGGGGGAGGGGCGGGCAGTTTTAATATCAGGTGGTTGGCGATTTTTCTTCACGGCGGAGAACGGAGGGAAGGGGTTTTACGGCGCTTTTCGAAGGTTGAATTTTGAGGTAGAATAGGATTTCGGAGCTTTAAGGGGGATAAGCTGTCATTACTGTTATGTCTTTTATATCATTTTTGTAAGGAGTGAATTAATTTTCTAAATATTTTCTTTTTTTTCTAACAGATAGTTATAATAACTTCTGCAATTGAAACGCCTCTAATCCTAGTTTTCTAAGTCTCAATTACTCGCTCATTACGTACTCAACCATTAGGGTTAGATCGTGTGGAGTTGTTGAAGACGTCCTCAAAGGCACTAATTACGCCAATTCTATTGGTGACTGAACTTCGGTAGAAACTAATACATGAATAATATAGATCATTAAGCAGTTGTCTCTGCAGTCGAATATGCCTCAACATAATTTTGAAATAGTACGCCAATGATTAAAATATCGTTAAATAAACACGATATATTTAAGACTTTATTAAAAATTTTAACATCTGACTCTTTTAAATATTCTGTTATAGTTTTATGTAAAGTTTAGGGCAACATTTGAATTCAGTTGAGCATAATCAAGCAACTTATTGTATGCACACTGAATTGTTAATCATCATTTAAGAGAAATTGAAATAGGATGATTATACACGTTTTTCGAATCACTTACATAAAATTTGTAATTCATATTCCATTGTCATCGTCAGTATCGTCTTTCTCCTTTTCATCGTTCCAGTAAATTTAACCCGAAATCAATGAATTTCTTCATAAAGCTCTTTCCAGTTCGTACAGATGAAATGGCAATTAAATGTTACATTGTTCATATTGAAGCCGACGTAAAAGAATGGGCAAATATCCAGTTATTCGTGCTTCAAGTACGGAGCCAGTCGTCTAAAAAGAAGCAATTACATTTAATTAAATTGCTTAATATCGCGACGATAATTGAAATCGAACATTAAATAAAAATTGTTCGAGCACTCGCTTTTAATTAATTTTGCTAATTCAAAAATTCTGTTGGCATCGATTGAGCGAAGCCTTTTGAATTTGAATGCATTTACTTTGCACTAAAGAAGCAGCGCTGCGACGAGGGAATTAAAGGAAAAGGAACTGAGGTATTGCGCTCCATTTCAGGGCTACAGTCGTTCCTTTTCCATTTTCTATCTCGACAGTAAATTACCTGCATCGCCATGCAGGTTTAAATAAACATTACGTTTAATTTCATTTTAATTGCAGCCCCTCATCCTTTATTGCCTAATTTATTGAAATAGTAGTACAATTCAATTTAAACTCTAAATCAAACGTAATTTATAAAGCTTCACTCTCATTTACACCGGCAAATTTTTCGCTCAACTCGAAAACGGCAAATGACTCGAAAAATCCTCCGTGAAATTTTCCTCGGCATCGAGGCGGAACTGCATTTTTCCCATCAAATCCTTCGCCGAGTAGCGTCGCCGATTCGGCATCTCGTGCGGTTATCAGCGCCGATATTATTGAAGCTCTCTCTCTCTCTCTCTCCCCCGCGGTCCGCGGACCTTGATCTGAAGCCGAAGCCGACGGGGGACACGTCGTTAATCATAACGATCTCCTCGACGTAAGCTACTTAAGTCAAGAGCCTCGAACGTCGAGGGGCACAGAGGCGAATAAATCTAAGGCCATCGATCTTCGCCGATAAATCAAATCTGCGGCCGTCGAGCGGAACCTCCGATCCGAAGAGGCGCGCACCGACGACTGTACCGAGATATCCTGCGCCGCGATTCTACAGGTGAGACCCTCCGCGGGGGGTCTGGTGAGACGACGGGTGAAAAATTGATAGGCGCCCGAAAACTAGGCCGATTTTGTTTTCAGCTGTTGGCGTCGGAAAACTATAAGCCTTCGCGCGGGTATTAAGCGATTGAGGAAGATTAACGAGTTTTAACGTGTGGACGATTTGCGGGTGGCCTTTGCGGGATGAGTTTCAGTTATTAAATTGATAAGTGGGTTGAACTGTGATAAAAAGACGATAGAGGCGTACGAAAGTTTTGGCTGACGTTTTTGCTTGATTGGAATCGAAACTGATGAAATAGTTTGAAAACGTATTGATTGTTGGCATTAGAAATGAAATGTCGCTGTTTTTTCGCTTTCGTGTTGTTTTGCGCTTTGAGCTTCAAAGAGTCATTTCAAACTATAATTGTTTACAAAAGAATTAATATCACTAATTTGAAAATATTTACTAAGACTTTAAAGATTGATAGTAAGTGTTATTTATATAATCAGTATTTATTGATTAACAAATGAGGTGTGCGATTCAATAATCAATGACCTCCTTTATTATACGGTAAAGAAGAACAGCGCATGACGTATCCCAGCCATACTCACACTGACAAAGTATTACGCATTCAATACTACTTTTTGATCAGCAAAAATTTGATCAGCAAACAATCTTGAATACACTTTCAAACAGGGTCATTGCAGAACCGTCGAAAAGAGCCCTCCCGATACAAGGTATTCAACTCCCAACTTCTCCGTAAACCCCGCTCCGGAGCTAAAAAGCAATTATTGCTCGAGCCGACGGTTGTAACGACGACGTAGTTCCATAAAAAAAGACCTCGGCAAGATCGAAATTATTGCTGGCGAACTCTTGGCAAAATCTTTTCCGACTGTCAGCCGCCGAGATGCTCTCATAAAACTTTCCCCTCGCCCACCTTGCCCAGTTGCACTCCGGCCCCACCCCAGAAATCTCCCTGGCGAGATAATTAAGACCGGAGCCGGAGAAGGAATCCGGGCTTTCGCCGGACCCAACGAAAACACCGCTTCCAAGTGCAATCGCCGCATGGTAAGTTATTGCCGGGGAATTTTGCGCGCGGCGAAACTTTTCGTCGATCGGCGCCTCTCGTAAATTCATATTATAATTGAGAAAAGCGGAAATTGAGACTCTCTCTCGCGCGCGCTCCGACTGCGCGGCGAGAGATCTCCGCCGCGTTTTTAAAAAGTTCGATTGCGACCGTAAATTCTGGGCGAGCTCGTATCAGCTCTCGGCGTAAGGGATGTTACGCTCGGCGAACTTTCGCATTATGCTGGAATTTCGAAAATTTTGACTCGGTTTTGTTTCCCCGCAATCGCGAACGCTACACGCCGGCGGGGGAAACCAATTCCGGAATAATACTGCTATCGGAAATCATTGCTATTCGAATGTATTCGAAATGGTATTCAATTAAAATGACATTAGCATATATTAAAACGAAATTTTGGCGGTTTGGCAAAAAACGTTGGTTTTTCGAAAGGCCAAAAATACGGAATTACAAAGTTACTTCGTTTTGTCGAAAACTCCCGAACCAACAAATTGGAGTTTTGCATATTTATATCGCGGATTTGCATCACGCGAAATTTCCAAAATGAAATTATAACCTGAGAATAAGGTAATTAATAATTTACCGCGCATTGATTATTCAACGAGGGCATGCCATTTCGCCAAATGATTTCAATAACCTAGATTTGATTTATTAGCCTTCCTCCAGGCTCTAATTAATATATGTATATCACTCTAATCTCAAAAACACTACTTTGGCATGATTTTTACTTTGCGAGACAGTTTTCACCCGAGGCTAAACCGAAAAAGCACTCGCGTCGAAATGAACTATTACCACGTAAACATATATATATCGTCAGAAATTGAAAAACAGCAGCGCGCACAAAAAGCTCTTTGAGAGTCGTCAACCTCCGCACTGGTCCGATCGATCCGCCGAAACGGAATCAGTCGTTCGCCGAGAGCGCGCATTTTTTAAATCAGCCCCGGGTCGCGACGATTTTTTAAGAATTATTTAGCCCTCCCCGCTTTTGCTCTTCGATTTATCGCTGCGAAGTTCGGCTGGGAAAAGAGAGAGAGTCGGCCGGTGGCGCCTAGTAGTATAAAATTTGATTACGGTGGCCATTTTTGCGCGAGCTTTATCTACTGTGACGCGGACAAAAAAGCGTTATTTCGAAAAAAAAAAGAACTGCAGCGGGAGAACGGCAAAGAGGCTTGCAATTCGGTTGACTACATGCCTGACTGTTGCCGCGGACATTAAGGCTTTGTCGTTCGCTGTACGGCCGTTAGAGCGCCAGTGCTAACAGTAAATATCTTTTTGGCTTTATTGAGTTAAAAGTTTACGATGCAATACTATTTTAGGGGACGAATTAATTGAAATTAGTTGACCGGCGCTGCGCTGTATAGGCAATCGGTTTTTAGTATTGTCTCGGTAAACTGTTCTCTTTACTGGGGTTCTTTGGGTGCTGCTGTTTTTGTATAAACTTTAAAGTTCATATTAATACGCCTATAATATTTATATCTTAAATTGTCGAAATCCATATCAAATGTCAACCGTTGGTTGTAATTTAAATAGAAATCTGAAATTTCCGCATGACATAAACATCGAACCAGAGCTTATTCGTATTTCTAGTGTTATTGACATTTTAAAAATTGTCAATAACGAGTACCGAATAAGCCAAATTAAATTCAAACTTCATTTTAGTCGATTTAAATTGCAGCTAATAATACATTAAATTAAAATATGCAAAAAAATTGAACATTATTTAAAACTTCAGTCTTCGTCACCTCAGCCCGATTAATTCAAAGCAAATAATTTACAAATTCTATTAGACAATCTAACCGCGCAAAATACGCGTGAACATCATAATCGCATGCACGAAGAGCAAACACTTCGGCACCCCACTTTAACGGAGTGCTTACCGCATCGGAAAATCAGCCGCATATACGCGATTAAGTTTTCGTTTGCTCCGGCGCATTCTTAAATATGTACATCCAATAATCGAGGCGCTCGCGCCTCGCCTCCCCTTCTCGGATCCGCCGAACTTTCTAATCGAGCCGGCAACTCAAATATTGACGCGCACCGCGGACGATCGGCGAGAAGGATGTATTCGATGTCACTGTCAAAGAGCCAACTTCCCGCGCGCGCGCGCTTTTCGCCGTCCCGCGCACGACCGAGGAAGGCCGCAGATAGACGTGTATATTCGCGGGAGGGAGATGGACGAGCCCGAACTTCCGGGGCGTAAACAATGGAATCGCATGCATAATTAATGTCGGACGGCTGGCGATCGAGCGGCTCCCTAATAGCTCGAAGGCCGATTGCAGGCGCGGCGGCACTTTTTTCGCCGGGCTTTTCGACGACGTTGGCTTTCTTTATAGTTTCTGCATTATTGATGAATTTCGAGGGAATAAGGCGACGTGCGAGGAAAGGTTAGACGACAGGATGTCGCGGGTTTTTATCTGCCGGTCGTGAGAGAGAGAGAGAGAGAGAGAGAGAGAGAGAGAGAGAGAGAGAGAGAGAGAGAGAGAGAGAGAGAGAGAGAG